>BSBK01002536.1:702500-770000 GCA_027943335.1 Chamaecyparis obtusa
TATCCACATTGGTTAATTGGTTGAGGTCCTCTAGTTTTGAACACCACTCATCCCTCACCACTTCCTTATAAAGAATGGTCAATGGTGCGAAATGAGGTGTCTAAAGAGGTTACATCATGGGGTTCATGGAGGGCTAGATTTCATGTATTTTATGTTGATGGGTTGTCATATGATCAAGTGGAAAAAAAAGAGGACACTTAAAGAAGACATAAGTTCTCTTTTTAATGATCATATTAGTAGTAACTCCCTAGAAGTAACTATGAATCAGTTTCTCATACATTGGTGTGTTCATAATAAGATGAGAGTTTTTTTTTGGGATAGGTGGTATATGGTCTTTGACCAAGCACCCTTTAACAATTGGGAGGTGCCTTTATATTTTTTTAAGAAAGCTATATTGTGAGTGTTGGAAATATAGATGGAGTAACTGAGAGGGGGGGGGGGGGGTGAATCAGTTAACCACAAAAATATTACCACAGATCCCTTAGATGTTTCATTAATCATTTACTGCTGTTATATTGAAATACTCGGTTATTGCAGTGAGTATTAATTATAACTATTCTTAAGCATTCATCAGTGATTAACATACATGAATAAAGAAAGTATCATGAACACAAGAGACACCAAATTTAACATGGAAACCCAATATGGGAAAAACCACCAATGTAACTAGTTACTATTTTTCACTCTTCTGAAGTGAGCCATGTTAGGAGCCAACCCAGTTAAAGGTTACAAAACACACTGTTAGGTGTGAACCTTGTTAGAGGATTTAATCACCCTATTAGGAGTGGCCTTGTAAGAGGTCTTGAAACAATTCAATAGAACTGTCACCTTGTTAGAGGATTTACAAAATGGCTGTTAAACCAACTCGGTTAGGAGATTTTGAAATCACTGCTACAATGGTAAGAAAGTAACAATGAAGTGACCTGAATAATGATGCAACTGAATTGCTGATTATAGATCTTTGTTCTGCTTCACTAGATCCTTCCTGATCAAACATATGTCTGCTACTCTTCAAGGATATCTAATCATCCTTCAAAATTCGCTCACACTTTCCTTCGTTTCACTTGCACACTTTTTTTAATTCACAACTTGACCTTCTATATATACCATTCGGATTGTCCATTCAGATTGTCAAGTTGGCAGTAATAATATTACTAATCATTACAACAGTCGACTGGAATAAACAAACTTTATTTCTCAAAATAACAAAATCCTTCACTGGGCCGACCTTGCTCGGTAAACACTAATCCGAAGAGATTTCCTTTGGTGACTGAGAGAACTCAGTAAGCACTGCAAATTCTGCAACATCTTTTGGAGACCAAGTGAACTCGGTAAACACTAACTTTCCTTTGATAACCATGGAAGCTCGGTTACCACTATTTTCTGCCATACTTTTCTTTGACGCCCGAAATATCTCGGTAGATATTGAAAACTGCCTACAGATCGACTGAGCTCGGTAAATGATGGGAACTGCTTTGCTGACCGACTGAGCTCGGTAAATGATGGGAACTGCTTTGCTGACCGACTGAGCTTGGTAAATGATATGACATTTGTGTGACATCAAAGACAACACACAATTAATCCAACAATCTCCTTCAGACAATTGTATCCAACAGTGAGTTTATCATCAGTGAGAAGCAAAATTACTTTGACATCCGATAGGTCCACTATAGAGGGAGAGGCTCTGCACAAGATAGAGCTGGGGCCCATAGGGTGGTAGAGCCACAACATAGGAGGTGTCTAGCTAAAAAACCCATAGTTCATGTTACGGTCTCGATAATAGTGAAGGATTCTATGTATTTACAAACCCTTCAAGAAGCTACATCATTTACTGATGTCATTATTGAGTATGGCATGTAGTTAGTCAAGGCAGAGGATGGATTAGCACTTGCACCACATCCATCATCATTAGATGTTCCATTTGGCACAGTCCATCCCATTGAGCATATGTAATCCAATTTTTAGGGTATATGTGTTAGGGTCAATACCGACGTGAATGAGGATGGTTCAACATCCCATTCATGTACACATTGTGGGAGTAGATTCCAAGCATTTGCTTCTAAGGATGTGGCCGTCATAAACAACCTATTAATGATGGTTTTTTCTACAAGATAAACATAGGTATGTTTATTTTTTATTGTGACATGTTATTAATTAATCACCTAGATCTTATAAAAGTAAATAATTTTTTATTTAGAGAATAAATTAAATTGATACATGAATAATATGCATTGAAGGGTGCAGTAGGTGATACTATGAGGACACCACAAAGTGTTCATTTGACTAGATGTGCATGGGTAGCTTTGATGTACATGAGGTAGAGTCTTTAAATATTCATAAAAAGAGAATAATTTCTTGGAGTCAAGATATCTTTTCTTAATATTTATATTTATTTGATGTTTTATAGGGCTTGTCTGGGGTTCATATGTCCAAAGTTGATGATGTGACGCTTTTTGCAATTGACTTTGGCCTAGAGAGATTTTTAGTATCATATTTTTCACACCTCTTATTTATAATTTTAATTGAACCCATGTGTTATCATATTCGTTTCTCTTATGTTAATTTTGTTTTTTTCAGGTTACTCCACCTAGCTCCAAGACATTGGGATGAAAAAAGAAATCGTCAAGGACACCCAAAGTACAAAAGCTAATTTAGTATAATTTAAGTTTATTTGTTGAAATGTATTATAATTAAACATGTACATGTATACTCATGAATGCACATATCTTATTTTTTTGTATATACAGAAATAGTTGGGTTTTACAAAGTTAACGAATGCACTAGATGTTGTTGATGTTCAAGAGTGGGAAGAGGTAACATTTTTATATTCACTTTCGGTTGCATTCTTGTTTGTTCAAAATCTCTTATAAATCCTTCCTCTATAACTATAATATATGTTATGATTTTCATATAGGAAATGGTCATAGCGGCCTCATTAGTGACAATCCCTCTTAAGAGTACAAGAAAACTATATATATATATATATATATATATATATATATATATATATATATATATATATATATATATATATATATATATATATATATATATATATATATATATATATATATATATATATATATATATATATATATATATATATATATATATATATATATATCTGTGTGTGTGTTTTAAATATATGGATTTAGATATGAGTGCATGCATTTTTACTTTTTTAGTGGTTGTCATCAACTTTGGGTTATTAACATGTGTTAATTGTCTTTTACCTATTACAACTACCTTTGTGTCTTCCTATAGATTCTTTAACATTCCATTTTTTTAGGAGTCCTCACCCACGAAGGAGCCCATCAACATTACTACACAACCCAAGTGTAGAAGAAATAGATGAGGTAATCAACAATTCAACCGCCAACAAATTATAGTCTAGTATTTAGTTATTTTGATAGTATTTGGAGATACGATGTCTGATTTAGCATTTGAATTGTTCTTGTGCAGACATCCAGCGAGCCATGTACTACTTCAAACATGCTTGATTTTGATGATCCAACATTGTCATAGATATTGATAGAGATATATAGATGTATTTGTGGTCATTAAATGGCATTCACATGTATTCGACATTTATATTGTATATATATGAATGTTCACATAGAAGATGCCATCTTTTTGTAACTATATTATTGATTTGGCACATGTATGCCATTTTTGGAATGTACATGATTATTGTTCATTTTGGTATATATGAAACTCTAAATTTGATCCAATTTATTCATTGTGTGCATACCTTTGTACTTCAAAACTTAATTTTTTGCAATTAATCAAACATGTTTGTTCATTTTTTAATATAATAGAATTAAAACATGTTTATCAAAGTCATTGTGGCATGGATAATGTAATAAAGTCATATGTGACTTAATTTGATGCAGTAAGGCATGAAAAACCAAAATATTTAATGATTTTGTCTATTGTGTCAAATTGTCCTAATTGACCAAATAAGGGTCATACGAAGATGTATATTAATGGGTGGTTTATGTGGTTTCTATTTCTTATGGATTGGTTCATGGAATATGTATATTAATGTCTATTAATATATTTTCCTACAGGAAGGATTATTTAATGGATGATTTATTCCTGGAAATCCTAGACCATGAATTCCTTAGTTAGGCCTAGTAGAGACCTAATGCTTTTAACCCTCCTAATCAGGTAAATTGAGTTCAACACAAAATTATTCAAAAGAACTCAAACAAATAAAATTGGATTCAAATACCATTTCTAGAGGCCTATAAGATTTAAAATTTATGGCTACAAATTCTACCAATTTAGCACTTTACCCAGAAGCTCTAGATTTTAGGCTTTTAGGCCTAATTCCATGCTTTTACAAAGGAACAGTATCACATCCACTTGTTCTAATAAAACCAACACTTCCAAAGTGTCATCCTTGATCCTAATTCTCATGACCCATCACTTTTTTGGGCATGTCCTTTCATACAACCTCATTGCACTTCAATTCCATTCACAATTTGACTAGTCACATAGGGATTCCTAGTCTCTAATTGCCTCCAAATACCTAGGAGCCCTTTTATGCCATGATCGATACCACTTGAAACTTAAGGTACACTTGGAAACCATCCATTTCACTGGAGAACAAAATTTTACAATTTTGGAATAACTTCCAAAAGGATATCTAGAAGTGTACTTTTTCTTAGAAAATATTTTGGAACAAGTTGGTGAAAAGTGTGAAATAAATGATTTTACCAATGTTTCTTAGTGACCCTTAGGGACACTTTGGTCCAACATTCTCGTGAATGTTCAAGGGACTCTATGGGAGAAACAAGGTTTTCACTAGCATTTACTCGGCCAACTAGAGCCAATGGAGTAGATGATTCGATCTCATGGCGAACATATTGAAAGATACCCAATGTTGCTCATTTCAATTGAGCAACATTAAAATTTTTGACATAAACCAATATAGGGATGCAAAATTAAAATGAAGGATAATCTCCCAAAACTGAGATGGGTAATTGTAGGCCTCCATAACATGAACTTGTAGCACCTGACGATTCATCGATACCTCGCACGAGCTCTGAGATATGCTCCAAGAAAGATTGTTGCCTAATGTTTCTTAGTGACCCTTAGGGACACTTTGGTCTAGTGTTCTCGTGAACATTTGAGGGAATCCATAGGAGAAATGGGGTTCTCACTATCATTTACCCAGCCAACCGAAGCTAATGGAGAAGAAAGTTTGATCTCATAGAAAACCGATTGAAAGATACCCAATGTTTCTCATTTCAATTGAGCAATATTAAAACTTTTGACATAAAATGAGATAGGAATGCCAAATTAAAATGAAAGGTAATCTCTCAAAACTGAGATAGGTAATTGTAGGAATCCATAACATGATCCTATAGTACTTGACTATTTGTCAATACCTTGCACAAGCTCTGAGATATTCCCTAAGAAAGATCACTACCTAATGTTGCCTAGTGAACCTTAGGGACACTTTGGTCTAGTGTGCTCGCGAACATTCGAGGGACTCTAGTGTTTACCTAGAAAATTGGAGCTAATAGAGTAGATGAATTATATCCCATGATGAATGGATTGAAAGATACCCATTATTTTTCATTTCAATTGAGCAACATTGCAACTTTTTAAAATAAATTGAGATAGGGATGCCAAATTAAAATGAAGGGGAATATCCCTAACTGATTTGGGTAATTGTAGGCCTCCAAAACATGGTCTTTTAGTACCTAATGATTTTTCGATACCTCGCACAATCTCTGAGATATGTCCCAAGAAATATCACTTCCCAATGTTGCTTACTGACCCTTAGGGACACTTTTTTCTAGTGTGCTTGTGAAAATTTGAGGGACTCCATGGGTGAAACATGGTTGTCACTAGAATTTACCCAACTAACCAGAGCTAATGGAGTAGATGATTCGATCCCTTGGTGAATTATTTGAAAGATATGAAACATTATAAATATGGCCATTCTTTGGACTGGGTTGGGAAACCTTGAAGTGGACATTGGCATGTTGGACCTCCCTGATTTATTAGGTGCTCCTGCACCAACAATCTACATAACAATATATAGCCATTAAATCAATTCCAAAAATGACATTTTTTTGTCTTATCAACTTAATGCATTCCCTTAGTTCATATGACATGATATTTTTCAGTCACATCCATGTTATGGTATTTAAAAATTATATTTATTTAAAATATGTCTAAACATGTTCTTAATGGTAATAAATATTTAAGGAAGAAATTTTAAAATAGATTTCACACTTATTTATTGTTGAACGTACAAAAAAAGGTAAAATTCAAAAGTAAATTTTAGATTCTTTTGAGGTAGGGATTGAGAGGATTGAATACATGTATTTTCAATAATATATTTTCAAATCAGACCCATTGCACCTTTTATATACAAAATTAGGCATCTAACATGCACATGACAACTCATTGCCTCTTTTTTACATAAAAATTGGTATATAATTTACAAATGGCAGCTCATTGCACCTTTTATATACAAAATTTGGCATCTAACATGCACATGACAACTCATTGCCCCTTTTTTACATAAAAATTAGAATCTAATATGCACATGGAAGCTCATTGCCCTTTTTTATACAAAATTTGGCATCTAACATGCACATGACAACTCATTACTCTTTTTTTACATAAAAATTGGCATCTAATATGCACATGGCAACCCTTTTTTATACAAAATTTGGCATCTATTTATGCACATTACATCTCATTGTCATTTTTAAGAACAAAATTTGGCCTCTAAAAATGCACATAGAGAACCTTGAAGATATACACAAAATTGTCAAAATCATTCTACCATATTGTAGAATCATTCTTTTATATTGCCCAAAATTAATCAAGAAAACTTTTTGAATTAGTTCTAACCCTTATTGCATCAAGTATTTCCTCGTGGTCAGATTCATGAAATTTCCATGAATTCTTGCTAAGAGGTCTTCCAGAATACTTAATCAATTGAATATTTGTTACAAAAATAAGGTCAGAGTAATGAAGAATAGGTATATGTGTCTCAAAGTCCTCAAAAAACCAAGCATTAGAATTGTTGATAGGATATCTGCATTTTATAGAGTTTAATGCCCAAATCAATGCAAAGTGTAATAAAAGGAGTTTAACAAGTATGCATACAACTAGACACAACAATGACAACAGTGAATCCTATTGGGTACCGAATATCCTCTCCATCAATGACTATAATTGTCAATTTCTTTTTGGCCTCAATATGACACAAACAGTAATTTGTTCCTTTTTCATTGTTCTCATCTATAATTACTACATATACATGACCTAAATTTAATAGAAGGATTAGTTAATACCAAAATCAACATTTAAAGAGCTAATAAAATGAGCTTAAAATTGAATTAACCTACGAAATCTAGATAAATTACCTGGTTCAATGAGGTCAAATACATGGTCAAAATCCAACAATGCTTCAAACTAGTTCATTTATAGTTCTCTGGGAAGTTGATCTATGTATCTAGGGTTTGCAAAGGTCTAGAAGACCATTGGTCAAAAAGCACTATTATTATTCACATTCATCCCACACAAAATGCATACATGAAGAGAAAAAGAATGCAATTTATCTCGTATAAATAGCTAATGATGTTGCATTTGAACTTCTAAATGAATGCATGTCGCTTGATCCTATAAGTGTATAAAAATCTAGATAGTTTTCAATGTTAGATTCACGTATCAACCAAAAATATCTAGAAACCATAGACTTACATACATTATTTGGTCTCATCATAGAGTTACACCATTGCACAATTGTTTCTACATCTATTAACACTGTGCCACCTTCTTACTTTAATTCATCTCCGGTAAGAGTTCTTTTCACACATGCTCCTGCACCATCATATTCTCCCTTTCCATGCTCTACCTCAGTGAAATTCCAAAAATGTTGTATACCACTTGTCACATGTATCCTAGTCAACTAGTATAACATCCTTGCATTCTTGAATTGTGTGGTGCAATTTTCAGACCACATTAAGTGTTGGTTGTATCTTATACCTCTTTAATTTCAACTATCATAGAAGACTGTAAAACATCCTTGCACGAACTTTGAGGAATAAGTATGATCATCATTGATATAGAAGTGATACTCTCATATAACCTTTATTTCCTTTGTTCTCTCATGTGCATGCATGAATGTTATGTGTAAAAATTTTGTAACTTGAATAGAGTGGTAATACATAGGTTGCACTTTATTTTGAGGTTTTAGTGTATAATTTTCAGCAAAATCAACGATAGACACAATCGTACAAAGGGGGAAAGTATCCTTACACATCTTGAATTTCTCATCTAACCACATACCCCTGTGTGTGTGACCTATGTACTCATAAACTAGTTTCTCTTGAAACATCTTCATAAAATTAGCTAAACATATATATTCCTTTCTTTGATTTGCACATTTCAAGGGGTGTCAATTAAATGATGAGTTTTAAACAAGATTTTCCACACTGTCAATTAATGACTAGGTTTTAAACCAACCATGTATGTAAATCTCTTCTCTTGCCTCCTTGGCTTGTTTGCAAAGTCATAAACATATTTACCAGAGGGTTTTGGACAGCAGGTGGTCCTAGATTGGGATTACTATGGAAACTAGCTAATATTAATGCAAAAGGATGGAGGTCAAATGTTTCATGAATGTCTTCTTCTATTGAAGATGATGAAGAAAACTTAGGACTTGTGTCGAGAAATGGTAATTCAAGTTCTTCAAGTTCTTCTTTCAGTTTAACAGGCTCTTTTGGAAGAAATCTGCCATGAACATCTCACCTTCTTTGATGCATGCAAGTAAGTTGATGACTTGTGAAGCAAGCTCACAACTACTTTGTATTGACTAGAAAAACAAGAAACTAATCTGAAAAATAAATGACTCATTAAGGTTCTTAGTTCGACACCATCCTCGACAACGGTGCCAAAAATGAACAGTCTCACAATAGGTAATAATAATCATGCCATTGTCTCTCTTAGGAATAATACATCTATGCTAAAGATTACTTTTCCCATCATGAAATGTATTTATATTGTCAACCCAGGGACATAGACTTGAAATGGGACAACATAATTTGTGCACTAAGTTCCTCTAAGAGTCATAACACCTATGCTCCAGGAAGATAAAATGCATGAAAGGAACCTATGCTATTGCTGCATGAAAGTAAAGACACTTGGATACTTAATGAAATTACAACAGAAACCTTGTGAAATGAATCTAGTCTGTCTAACAACTCAAAACATTCACTACGTCTATCTTCTGCAAGTGCTATAGGAACATCCATAGTAGTAATGTTGCAGGAGTAAAACAGTAAATCTACTTGAATGCAGGGGAAATGTGGGAAGAAAATATACTCTAACTTAATCTAATCCACCTCCCAAGTGGACCCCCTTGGTTGGCTTCTGCTAACTACTAACACAAGAAATAATCCAAAATCACTCTTCCATTAAATTCTTCTTAACTGGTTACATAACAATTGAACAACTCATGAAGAAAAGAAAAGAGCTACTTTTGCTATTTTGAATACATCATTCTATATTTTCTCATTACCTAACTAAGTCAATCAAATCCATTTATAAAGAGGATTGACGCTTATTGAAAATATAATAGAAAAGTCTGACTAATCCTCACCAAATAAGGAGGCAGTAAAATAACTGTGACATATTACAATTATTGAAGATAACAGAATAATAATTCTGAGGAAGTATAGCAAGACTTATTTCCTATATTCTCTAGAATAGCAGCTCCTTTCTGGGTGTGGCATATCCTTCGGAACCTTTCTAGATTCTTCCTTCATGATTGGTCTTCTAACACTCCTCCTTTAATGCAGTTGCACCACTCTTCGTACTGCTCCTTGTTTACCTGAAAGGTTAGTAGCATTTGGTGTACACACACACACACACACACACACACACACACACACACACACACACATATATATATATATCCAAGTCAACATTTCAACTCTTACTTAAATGTTAGAACACAACTTAAAATAACTATATGAAGTACTACATTATATTTGTAATAGTTAGCAAAACATGTCATTCTTAGCTACCCATAGACTTCGTGGCTTAAGTTGTACTTAACATAAGTTCACATAGGTATAAGTCATAAATGTTTTGGAAATGTCTATCAGAGCATAAAGAGTGTCAACAAAGCATGAAGATTATAAGAAAATTGAAACATTAATTTGTCTCATCATTTTCCCCCTACTAACAGAATGCTTATCCTCAAGCATTGTATTTCTTGGCTATGAACCTGAAATCACCGACAGTTGTCTTCCCCTTCTTTCCACTCCTGAAAGTGTATTAAAATCTTATTGTTATTTCTAGGTAATCTCCTCGGTGCTCCTCAATCAATTGATCCAATCTAGTAGCATTGATATCATATAGGGGCCAAAGGAGTGTAAGTGGTTGGAAGGATAAAGGCATCCATAATTCCTTTCTGACCTATTGCCCCAACTGCATATATTTAGTCACTCTATGCATAGCTACTTCAAAGTTAATTGGGTTGTGTGGCTATGTTTTCTTGAAGGCCTTTGGCAATCTATTCCACCGACTTCTTACCCTTGCAAGAGCTCTTTGGACTATAAAATTGGGCAATCCCTAATACTCTCTATAGACTTTATCTCTCCATGCAAAGACTTTCTCCTTGATTTTAGGCTTCTATTTCCCATAGGTCAAATTGAGCCAATCCCTCAGAAGAATATTAGGCTTATGTGACTCAGCCCTTAATGGTAAGGGTTTAGATTTTTCTAGATCCCTGTAATTGTTCAACTGTCTATCATAGTTTTCTTTGTTATGCATCCATGACATCAGAGCCCTTAAGTGAATATCCCCTATATAAAGCAAAGGATTCCACTTTGTTTCTTGCGGGATAACAAAGTTATGCAAATATAGCTCACATAATAAATTTTTCTGCCATGGGGGAAGAGTTTGATATATTCCATAAAAATCTTGGGCTGACTTGAATTCACAATCAATACCTTTCATTGTCATCATAAGTTGAAACAACATAAATTGTTCTTTTAAACAAATAGCATATACCCTGGGTGGCAGTCTACAGGCTATGACTTGATCGACTAGTTTTAGGGCTTTGTCCATTTGCTGCTTTTGTTTCCTTAGCTACTCCTTAAGAGCCTCAATTTCCTCATCCTTATCAAATATCTCTTTTTGCATTTGATCTCTTCATGTCTCCACTAGGTCTTCTGAAAAACAAAATGATTGTATAGATTAAAGAGTATAGACTAAATTGTTGGTGAGGGAAATTCTTGTATCGTAGCTTTCTTTTTCTTTTCTTTGGCAGCTTGCTAAAAGTACTCAATGAACCATGTGGATCTATAGGGCATAATGGAGACATTGGAATAAACAGGGTGCTGCGGAGGAGAAGGTTGAACATTCACAAGAATGCTCTCTTGTATTACATCAAGGCTTGGCTTATGCATTCCCTGATCATCCTGTGGCATGCTATTATTAGGTTCTTGCACATTTTGAGATTCCTCCATATTTTGAGGTTTTGCCTGCAAGGGGGAGTCATCAGGAATGTTTTCAACAAAGGGTTCTGGAGTAGGTTGTGGTGTTGGAACATTTGGATTTCCAAGGGAAGGTGAAAACACTTGTCCTTGCATGTGAGGGCTTCTACGCATAGTTGCCTCTTCAACCACTACAATTTTAGTTTGGCAGGACCTTTTTGGCTTTTATGCTACAAGAGTAGTGATGTAGAACTTGACCTTTTTCTCTTATTTATTTGAATTGCAGGGTTTTGAATTTCACCTTCTAGGTTAGGGATTTCTTTTTGAACTTTCTGTTTGCCTTTCTTTGTGGAATAAGTAGGTATATCACTCTCTGGAGTGGGCTCAGAAGACTTATTTTCTAGGGACAACTCTGGTTCTTTTCCTTTTTTAGTTGTTTCTTCACATTCCTAGAAGACTCTACTCCATTCCCTAGAGGTTGAGCAATAGGGTTAACTTGGGGTTGCAAGGCTTTAAACTGAACAAATTCTACCCAGGACATGGGAGAGACATCCCTAAGGGATTTTTCAACCAAAAGCTTACTTAGGGCATGGCAACTTATGGAATTTGCATTACCCTTTTGTGTTTCCTAGGCAATGATGCTTAAAATATTATAGAGAAAATTAGGAATATTGACCTGAAGATTATGCCTTATACAGCTAAGCAATTTACAATGGTGGGCATGCAAGTTTGAGAATCTTCCTTCACAAGTTAAATACCTGATAACGTGGTTAGCCAATTCTGGAAATGGTGGTGGAAGAGACAATCTCTTGCATCCTTGCTTAGTGATTTCAAGTAGAGGATCACTTAGTTGGGAGAATTGAGCTCGAGATGACCTGACATCATGCTCATTAGGATAGTGCTCTTCAATGACTGGTAATCTAGTGACCTCTAAAATTCTTTCCTCAGTAGCAACAACTATTAAACCCCACACAGTTTCTTGTCCCTCTTCAAAAGTGCCCATAAATTCTACTACAACCTCTTTATTGAATTTTGTCAACTAAGAAAATACCCCAGCCAGCCGCATGCATTAAATCTATGGACCACTTCAACATCTGCCAGTAAAATACCATGGTGAACTATTTCATGCCTTTGTAGCTGCCCACCCATCTTAGTAATTCCCAATCTCCAATTTATTGCTATCCTTCAGTCTTCTTACACTCTGCAAATACCTTCTTCTTGAAATACATTTGTGATTCTTGAAAATACCAATTTTTCCACTTACATTACCTCCGTTATGCTTGACATGAACAATAATACTGGCATTCATTATAGAGGACATCATTACTTTAAGTGTGAGTTATCTCACAATTTAATTATGGTCCTTTCCAATCATTTCAAGCTCAAAAAATTGTAATTTGAAAGTATGACAAATGTATAGGATTAAAAGAATTAATAGAACACAACCTAAGTACAACATTGATGTGATAGGGATGTGACTAGGGTGTCCTAGGAATAACACTTGAAATTTATTACACTTCCCCTGCCCCCTACTAAATATGAACAAGTGTCCTCACTTGATAAATTTTGCACAAGGATAGGAAACTGGCGTAATGCCTATATTATACATGTAATGCAGTACTAGATATAAGTATTCAAACCTGTGTGCTCAAAGTAAGCAAGGGGTTAAAAAGTTATACCTGGAGATTAGTTACCGTACACTTGAATGCAAGCTAATGAGAGTGTCAATTCCGACAACCGCATAAGAGTGCTGACGTGGTATTTATTGAAAGCATTAAAATAGAAATTGTGGGTGATGTGGTGTTTAAGTGGGTGGTAGATAGAGAAATGAGATGAGCTGGTGAGAAGAAAAGAGAAAAGTGAATGAAGAAGTATACCTCATTTTAAATGAAGTTTTATTATGGGTGTTTTTCGAAGGCATGTTATGGAGAGGCTGCAGGAGGAAGGCTTTCACCTTCTATTGTAGGAACTATTACCTAAGGGGCTGTTAAACTTTGTGTGCTAAACTACTACAATAATTCTTCCTTGGTTTGAGGCTTGTGATACAGGCACAGGCGGTGTCGATTGACAAGAAGCTTAAATTGGACTGGATCAAGTGTGGTTAGTTGGACTACTCCATTATCAAAGACATATTAAATTTCATATGGTCCCAACCATCTTGTCTGCAGCTTTCCTGGAATTTCCTTGAATCGAGAATCATACAATAGAGCTCAATCACCCACTTGAAAGTACTTATTCTTGATATGTGAATCATGCCACCTCTTCCTTTGGTTTTGGATTAGCTCCGTTCTTTCCAATGCTGATTTTCACATTTCATCTAAGGAGTTGAGGGGGAGTAGGCATTTTGCTTGTGCTATAGGAAGATTGATGTTCAACTCGAGAGCTGTGCGCAATGTTTTATGTTCAAATTCTATGGGCAACATTGCGGCTTTTCCATACACCAATTCAAATGGTGTGAACCTTGTTGTGGTCTTCCATGTTGTACAATAAGCCCAGACTACTTCAGTTAACCAGCTACTCCAATCCCTATGATGTAATTGCACTATCTTTGTTAATATGGCCTCCATTTCTCTATTTGGCACCCCTACCTATCCATTCCTGTGGATGGTAAGGGCTAGACTTTCGATGCCTTATGCTATACTCCTTCATTAGCTCACTGATTAGGTTTGAAGTGAACTATGCTCCTTGGTCTGTTACTAATTCTCTTGGGACTCCATATCAGGTAAAAATGTCCTCATACAAGAATTTGGCTACTTTTTTATCTCTAGCATTCTGCATTGCTTTCACTTCTACCCACTTTGTCAGATAATCCATGCATACCAGGATACATGATTTTCCATTTGATGGAGGATCAATTGGTCCTATGAAGTCCATACCCCATTTATCAAAGGGTTCCATCACCACTTGTGGATTAAGTGGCATCTCATCTGATTTTGTTGGATGACCCATCCTTTGGCATTTATCACATTATTTTGTATAACTGGCTGCATCTTTGTGTAATGTTGGCCAATAATATCCTGTTGTTAAGATTTTCAGGGTTGTCCTCTTTGCTACAAAGTGACCTCCACATGGCTCATCATGACAAGCATGGAGTATGTCATATATTTCATCTTCTCTCACACACCTTCTCATGATCTGATCTAGACTGGTGTAAAATAGATTGTTATCTATCCATGAAAATTGAAAGCTTTTATCTGCAAGCTTTTTCCTGTCCTTCTAAGAAAAATGTGGGGGCATCTTATTTGCTGCAAGATAATTGGCTATGTTAGCATACCATGGGTTCTTGATTGCTATGTGGAACATGTGTTCATATGGAAATGCATCTTTAACTTGAGTGGTGTCTTTATCAACATTTTGAAGTCTAGACAAGTAGTCAGCAACTACATTTTCCTTCCCTGGCTTATCAACAATTTTTATATCAAATTCTTGCAATAGTCAAAGCCATCTTGCCAGTCTGCCTGTTATAGTAGGTTTATTCATCAAATATTTTATTGTTGAGTGATCAGTGTGAACAAAAATGGGATAGCCTGTGACATAGTGTCAAAATTTGTTCAATGCATAAACTAAAGCTAGGAGTTCCTTTTCAGTAACTGTGTAGTTTAATTCAGGGCCATGGAGGCTTTTACTAATATAATAAATTGCACTCTCAAGGTTAGTAGGCTTTTGTCCTAGCACAACACCTATGGCATAATTTGATGCATATGTATGGATGTAGAATGGAATAGATCAATCTAGTCCTTTTAGGACTGGTGTAGTTGTTAGAAGTTTCTTTACCTGCAGGAAGGACTCATCACATGCTTGTATCCATATAAATTTAGTTTCTGTTGTAAGCAGTGTGTACAGAGGACTAGCAATTTGACTGAAATTTTGAATAAAGCATATATAGTATCTAGCATGCCCTAAGAAATATCTTACATCTTTTTTCTTAGTAGGGGTAGGTAATGTGAGTATTACCTCAACTTTGGTTGGGTCCACTTGAATTCCTGCTATTGAAATAAAATGCCCAAGTACTACTCCTTGCATCATCATAAATCATTTCTCACTATTAAGGGATATATTATGTTCCTTACATCAGATTAGCACCTTTTCAAGATTCTTCAAAGCTTCTTGAAAAGTCACTCCAAATGCTGTAAAATCATCCATATATATCTCCATACAATCATGTGATATGTCAGAAAAATACTAATTACATCCCTCTCGAATGTTGCTAGTGCATTGCACAACCCAAAAAGGTAGGACTGAAGTCCCCCATGGACATGTGAATGTAGTCTTCTCTTGATCCTTTGGAGTTGATCCTTTGGAGCAATAGTTATCTGATTGTATCCACTATAACCATCAAGAAAGGAAAAAATACTTCTTACCGGCTAAAGTATCAAGTACTTGGTCAATGAATGGCAATGGGAAGTGATCTCTCTTTGTAGCTTTGTTTAACTCCCTGTAATCCACATAGATTCTCTATTTACCCCTCTTTTTGGGCACTATAACCAAAGGTGATACCCATTTACTATCTTGATATATGATATATAAAGCCAACATCTAATAACTTTTGTAATTCTATTTTGACTATCTCCCTTAATGTTGGGTTTATCCTCCTTTGGGGTTGACGGAGTGGTAGGCTTCCTTCATTGATAAATATCCTATGAGTACATAATGTAGGGCTTAATCCTTTCATGTCCCCATAGTCCCATGCAAAGGCTTTCTCATGTGTTTGTAGCAGTTTGGTTAGTTGCTCCATCTGTTGTGAAGGTAGCTTATTATTCACATGGAGATTATGACCCTTAGAAAGCTCAATAGTAGTTGTAAGGTCAAGCATGGACACTTCAGGGATAGGACTTGTGTTTACTTCACTAGGTAACAACTGATGGATAATATTGGGTTTTGAAGGTAATACACAGCTCTCAAAATTATCTTCATATGTAGTTAATTCTAACACAGAACTCTTAGATATATCTTTAATTACAACACAGTCATTATTAAGAATTCTCTAAATGACTTCATCTTCTTCTTGCAGCTTTAGAAAAGATTGCCTATGTAACATCATGAGCTGAACCATAGAATTCAGTTATTCTTCCCCATCTCCTAAATCTGGCCATATAGGTGTACTTAAATCTGGCCGTGGTTGAGCTGGAGGATACAATGCTAGTTTCTTAGTGGCTTGCCCATATGAAGTTTTCATGTTCCCTAATCTACAACTAATGTTTTCATTAATTGTTGCTAACCATGGACGTTCTGGGATAACAGGGTAACCAACAAGATTGACCTTTGGTGATAGAATCATGAAATCAACAGGGTAGTTCCAAGAATCTAAGGTAACTATTATATCTTATATCATTCCATTAGGGGTGATAGTAGAGCTGTCTGCTAGTTTCAATATTGTTGGAGTAGCTCTCAACCCTTCAATGCTCAATTTATTCATACTATCCTTAGTCATTACGTTAATGGGAAACACCTAAGTCTATTAATGCATTTTTGACAGATTGACCATTAATGATGATGTTCACAACTGGAATCCCTGGATCTGAATATTTTGGTATTACTAGTTTTCCTAACATGATATCAGCCAATTGTCCTATAACATGAATTGTTGTAGGATCCTTTTTCTTTCTTCCAGGCTTCTTAAGACAAGCTTCTTTTATTGCTTTTCCATAAACTGGGACATCCTTTATTGCTTGGAACAGGGGAATCTGGACATGCATGTTCTTTAGCTAGTCAATGATATCAAATGGTTGGTCTTCTTTTGGTATGGGCTTATCCATGCTAAGCCTCTAAGGGAAAGGTGGTCTAACTGATGTATGAGCATTAGCTAAGTTGGAAGCATTCTCTGGGGCAATAGTATTTGGAAAAGCATTCTCTGGAATTGATAGTGATGTTGCAGGAAGGTCTGGCACTTTAGTGATAAGAGGTGGTTTAGGTGCAGGCAAGGTAGTGCCTGATCTTAAATGTATATCAACTATGTTAAGTGCGTAGGTGGGGTACTGCTGAGCATCGGTTGCATAAAATTTTTGTTGTGGTTGTTGACTATTGGGATTCGACTGTGGTTGAGCAGGTAATTGTGTTTTCTTTTGAGGACCTGTATTTGCAGGTGGTGGCATTATTGCAGGTATATTTGTTGGAGGTGGTAAAGGTGGATATCCAGGATTTGGATTAGCCCATTGCTGAGGTCCTCTCCACTAGTTAGTGGGCTGCCAATTCCCTTGTGGTTGTTGCCATTGGTTTGGAAATTTATGCCATTGGGGTTGTTGTGGAGGATACCATTGATTCTATTGATTATTTGGCCAAGAATTATTCCAAGTGGGTTGATTATACTATGGAAGACTTTGGACATTCCAATTTTGCCATTGACTATTATAAGGATTTGAAATTTTTAATGGGTCTTGAGGCATACCTTGTCTCGTGGCCCATGGCCGACATTGAGAAATAAAGAATACTTGCTCGTCCTCTCCTTGTATCTTTAAGTATTCAGTTGGAAGATGTTGATTCTCCAGGTTTGTGACCAATTTGCACTGACAATCCTTCTTTTGTTTGCGGTAATGGGGATAGTATTCAGATAGCTTTGCCTCTGCATCTGCATGCTTCTTTTTGGAAATCATCATGTCCAGGTGTGTGGTGACATCATTTATGATGTCTTTCTTGAAGTCTGACAACAAGTTTGACATCTCCATCTTTTAAATACTAGAGCCACTTCCGTTGGCCAATGTTGAGCGAAATCCCCTTCCTTTCTTCACGGCTGCTCTAGAGTAGTTCAAATAAATCTTCTGAAGATCATCCTAGGAATATTGAGACATATCTCCTCCAGCCATGAGGTCCAATGCTTCGAGACAATTTTCATTCACTCCTCTTAGAAAAATCAGCTTCTGTGAATCCTCCTGTAATGCATGTTGAGGGTTATTTTTTAGGTTAAATAAGAAGCATGATATGTAGTCTTCTAATGTCTCATCTTCCCTTTGTGACATTCAAAAAATGTCATCTCCTTTTGAATCACTCCCCTTGCAGTAGTCCTTATACTTAGAAATAAATCTATCTTTCCATCCCAATTAGCTACTACATTTGCTCCTAAGCCCATGAACAATCTGAGAGTTGACTCCTTTATTGTTGTTGGGAATAGCTTAAGCTTATGACTGTCAATATTGGGTATGTGCAAGAAGATGAGGGGCCAAAAAGTGGCGATGTGAAAAATATTCACTTTTCACTCATCCAAAAGCGCATAAAAGTGCTTGTTGAATTTTTAGTAGGCATGGGTATCAGTACACCTGGGCAAGCCTGCCACCAAAGCACATTCCTAATCGGGTACCCGAAAATATTGGGTACCCAATATTTTTGGGTACCCGATAACTGTGGCATATATCCCACACCTGCGAGCCCTATTCTTCATTTCCTAGCACGATTTTATCATTTTCTAGCCACAGTTTTTTGATACCTGATATATTTTCGGATACCTGATATTCGAAATGTCAAATTCAACTTCAAGCATATTTGGTAAGTAGTTAATTGTATATTTTTATTAATTTATTTCATTTTCATTGTAAATGTAGTGTTTTTTTTTAAAATAGGGTTTTGTATTTATATTTGTAATAATATTTGAAACTTAGATTTGTTTTTTATTTAATCAGGCATGGCTGACAACAATGAAGAAAATAACCCTCCAAATAACAATCCCAAAAACAATCCCCCATATCTAAACCCTAAATCTTTACAAGATTTGATAGAAGAAAATTTGAACACAATACGAGGTTTCCAAAACACGTATCAAAATATACCTACATTAGCTCCCATGCTTACCACACTAAATACAATTGTTGGAAATATTGACACACTCATGTAGCAACATAATGCTGTTCTTCATTGGCGTGATGATATGCACGACCAATTTGATGACGGGCTTGACCATGATGGGATTGCAGCCCTTAATATAACTAAGGAAGATATAGCTGCCCTTTATGTCGATCCTAAAACCAGAATACCAGTTGACCCCAAAAAGCCCAAATTATCAATAAAATGGTGCACAAATGAAGCAATGCACACAAACTTTTGGGACCGCTGGTGGATGGTTTTTGATAAACCACCACATAGCAATTTGGAGGTCCCATTTTATTTCCTTAAAAAATTGTATGCTGAGTTTGTGCTTGGTCAACATGTTGATTATTGGAGTATGAGGCCCAACATGGGCGTAGGTAGAGGAGCTCCTCAGACTAGGCCATCTTCCCAGGGCCGAAAGGCCACTACCTTTGTCCCCCCCACTGATGTTGCACCCCCTCCTTTAGTGCAGCATCCTGATATCATTAGAGAGGCTGCTGAATAGACTATTAGGGCAATTCATTTACTGAGTGATCAGTTGATCACACAGACTAGGTCAGTGTTGCCTCCTGTGGATGCTACTGGCGCATCGACATCTCGTCAGAGTTCACATGTATGCGAGCCCCATACATGCATTATGTGCAGGCATATGTGCCTCAGACCGCTTACTGATTCTGATAAATATCAGTTTCATGATATTGATGAGGGAGATACAGGAGAGGCTACTGCAAAGGCTACAACACCTCATGGAGCATCTACATCTCATGAGAGTGCTCAGGAGGTGCACGTAGAGCCATTGACTCCTGTTGATATGGTAAGAGTAAACATTATAAATAAATTTGTCACATGACTTATTTAATTTAAAAATAATTTATTTATTTAGATTAGTTTTAATGATTGCATGCACTTATGTATATATATTTTTTCCATTTATGTTCAGTCGATGACACAGGAGGAGGTGAGACAGGTGGATGAGTCCACACTTTCGGCCATTTCATTTGGCCTTGATGACTATACGATATATTATAAATTATGAACCCATTAGTTTTTTTTTATATCATTTGGTGTACATGCTTAAATCTCTATCAATTAGAGCAATAAAATTCATACATTTACTAATATATATTGTCATCTTATTGTGTTCTTGTAGGCTACAACCAACGTCAGTGGGGGGCGTGAGGGGGTTCCTTCATCAGGTGTCGACAAAGGAAAGGTAGTTAATTGTTTAAGATTAATTATGCATGCATATGTATGCCACTTGTGTGTAGTAATAAATATTTTACTTGCACTTTATTGTATAGGGTGTGGCTATTGATGATGTCCCGACACTGGTTCGGCGGCGTAGGGTTACAGGTGTCTCGATTCAGAGTGATAGCCTGATTGTACGCAGATTTTTACATATTGTTATTTGTATTTTGTAACTAGGGTTGCTATGATGAAGTACATTGATATATAATTGACAATCTTTTTACTCTCATAGGTTACTCCGACTATGAGGGAGGTCCTAGGAGAATCTTTCATTTCTTTGTTGACCCAGCCCACTATTCCAGAGGAGGGATCACCAGATGTAAGTTTTAATTTTAGTTCAATCAATTTGTAATTTTATTATGCTATCATCCTATTTTGTAGATTTATTACTCTATGTTGCACTAGTCTACTAATCTCATTATTGCAAATATATATTTATAGGTCAGAGTTGGTATTGTTGGCATGGTCCCTTCGCTACCCAGGACTTATGTTAGGACACCTGATCGTGGTAGGCGATCGAGAGACCAGGTACAAATTTATTTGTATTCAGTTATAATTTTAATTAAATTAGTGTTTGAAAATTATGAATTATATATATATATATATATATATATATATATATATATATATATATATATATATATATATATATATGTATGTATGTATGTATGTATGTACAAATCATATAAAGTAAGCAATCTAACTTTGGTTTGAACTCATTTTTTATGCAGGATCAATCAGAGTCCAACACTTCTTCAAAGAGGCTACATTTTGATGATCCCCCTACAGCATAGGATGCAGTTTTAGTTTTGTGGTCATTTAGAGATGACACTTGGCACATTTTGAGATGGCATATATGCCACATTGTACACCTTAAAACAATGATTTTGTAGACATTTTGAAATGGCATGTGCCATAGTTGTATATGGACATACTTTTGATACATTTGATACATATATAGAACATATTCATTTATATGTTATATTTGCGTCATCTTTTGTATATACATATTTATTATTCATGTTTGTGGAATTGAATGGTGAAGTTATATCTTGACTATGATTATCATTATGATTTAAATTATATCTTGTTGAAGTTACATTTATTTTTCTTTACTCTGGAATACCCTATTCATGGAGCTTATTATGTTTGAGGTTTAACTTCTTGTTGGTGAACAGATTTGTCTTCGAAAGAAATGCTTACAAAATGACCTTTAAAGCCCAAACAAAAAGACTCAACCAACACCAACAGTTGGGTCACTTCACTATTGAGAAGCGTAAGCGCCCTTTGAATTATCCAAGTACAACTCCCGGTGCAGGATTTACAATGAATCAACTAAACTATAAATGATAATGTTTTTAACCTGAAAGAAATAAAGGCTTACAAACATCTATTCATAAACACGAGATAGACGTGAAGGGACTAATTTATTGAATAGTGCCATCTGGATCTTATTGCAACACAAGTGTTAATGCGTCTACGTTTTGATTGGACGCTTGGTGCTATAACTAGAGCATGTCATTTCTAGCTCTCCACAAACATATCGCTTCATGCAAGTGACACCAATAAATATTTTGTCGAAGCCATCATACATATGTATTTTGGGATTCAATTGCGAGCACGTCCTCCTCAATTTTCCCACCCTGTGAACCTAAAGTCAACATCTCTGAATCATGACTGATGTCAACACAAAGAACTGCATTATCATGCATCATGAAGGCATCATCAGCTTGGTATTGAAAATCGCTCTTGAGAATCCCATTGATATAGTCCCAGTCCTCTATGAATCCAACAATCGAAAAGATCATTGCCCAATCGTACTTAGTGCACCTTGGGGTCACTTGGGTCGAGCGTGGTCGCGAGCATTTCTGTGACTCTGTGGGTAGAATGGGGTTGTCACTAGCATTTAACCGGCCAACCGGAGCCAATGGAGCAGATGGTTCGATGCCAGGTCAGATGGTTTGAAAGATACGATGCTGAGCCACTTTCAACTGACCCTCACTGCAAGTTTTGGCATCGACTGAGATCGCCTTGCCAAATGCAAATGAAGTCGAATCGCCCAAAATTGAGAGAGGTTATTATAGACCTTGAAAACATGATCCCATAGCACCTGATAGTTTTTTGATAGCTCTCATGAGGTCTGAGATACAAGCCCTAGAAGATTGCTTCCCAATCGTGCTTAGTGCACCTTGGGGTCGCTTGGGTCGAGCGTGGTCACGAGCGTTTTCATGACTCTGTGGGTAGAATGGGGTTGTCACTGGTGTTTACCCAGCCAAACAAAGCTGATGGAGTAGATGGTTTGATGCCAGGTCAGACGGTTTGAAAGATACGCTGCTGAGCCACTTTCAACTGACCCTCACTGCAAGTTTTGGCATCGACTGAGATCACCTTGCCAAATGCAAACGAAGTCGAGTCACCAAAAATTGAGAGAGGTTATTATAGACCTTGAAAACATGATCCTGTAGCACCTAACATTTTGTCAATAGCTCTCACGAGGTCTAAGATATGAGCCCCAGAAGATCACTGCCCAATCATGCTTAGTACACCTTGGGGTCACTTGGGTTGAGTGTGGTCGTGAGTGTTTCCGTGACTCTGTGGGTAGAATGGGGTTGTCAATGGCATTTACCCAGCCAACCGGAGCCAATGGAGTAGACGGTTTGATGCCAGGTCAGACGGTTTGAAAGATACGCTACTAAGCCACTTTCAACTAACCCTCACTGCAAGTTTTAGCATCGACTGAGATCGCCTTGCCAAATGCAAACGAAGTCGAATCGCCCAAAATTGAGAGAGGTTATTGTAGACCTCAAAAAAATGATCCCATAGCACCTAATAGTTTGTTGATAGCTCTCACAAGGTCTGAGATACGAGCCCCAGAAGATCACTGCCCAATCGTGCTTAGTGCACCTTGGGGTCACTTGGGTCGAGCGTGGTCGCGAGCGTTTCCGTGACTCTGTGGGTAGAATGAGATTGTCACTGGCATTTACCTGACCAACCAGAGTTGATGGAGCAGATGGTTTGATGCTAGGTCAGACGGTTTGAAAGATACGCTGCTGAGCCACTTTCAACTGACCCTCACTGCAAGTTTTGGCATCGACTGAGATCGCCTTGCCAAATGCAAATGAAGTTGAATCGCCCAAAACCGAGAGAGGTTATTGTAGACCTCAAAAAAAAATCCCATAGCACTTGATAGTTTGTTGATAGCTCTCATGAGGTCCGAGATACGAGCCCCAGAAGATCATTGCCCAATCGTGCTTAGTGCACCTTGGGGTCACTTGGGTCGAGCGTGGTCGTGAGCATTTTCGTGACTCTGTGGGTAGAAGGGGTTGTCACTAGTGTTTACCCGGCCAACTGGAGCCAATGGAGTAGACGGTTTGATGCTAGGTCAGACGGTTTGAAAGATACGCTGCCGAGCCACTTTCAACTGACCCTCACTGCAAGTTTTGGCATCGACTGAGATCACCTTGCCAAATGCAAATGAAGTTGAATCACCCAAAACTAAGAGAGGTTATTGTAGACCTCAAAAACATGATCCTATAGCACCTAACAGTTTGTTGATAGCTCTCACAAGGTCTGAGATACAAGCCCCAGAAAATCGCTGCCCAATCGTGCTTAGTGCACCTTGGAGTCACTTGGGTCAAGCGTGGTCGCGAGAATTTTCGTGACTCTGTGGGTAGAATGGAGTTGTCACTGGTGTTTACCCGGCCAACCAAAGCTGATGGAGTAGACAGTTTGATGCCAAGTTAGACGGTTTGAAAGATACGCTGCTGAGCCACTTTCAACTGACCCTCACTGCAAGTTTTGGCATCAACTGAGATTGCCTTGCCAAATGCAAACAAAGTCAAATCACCTAGAAGACATGATCTGGTAGCACCTAATAGTTTGTCGATAGCTCTCATGAGGTCCAAGATATGAGCCCCAAAAGATTGTTGCCCAATCGTGCTTAGTGCACCTTGGGGTCACTTGGGTCGAGCGTGGTCACGAGAGTTTTCGTGACTCTGTGGGTAGAATGGGGTTGTCACTGGCATTTACCCAGCCAACTGGAGCTGATGGAGTAGATGGTTCAATGCCAGGTCAGACGGTTTGAAAGATACGCTGCTGAGCCACTTTCAACTGACCCTCACTAGAAGTTTTGGCATCGATTGAGATCGCCTTGCCAAATGCAAATGAAGTTGAATAGCCCAAAACTGAGAGAGGTTATTGTAGACCTCAAAAACAAGATCTCGTAGCACCTAATAGTTTGTCGATAGCTCTCATGAGGTCTGAGATATGAGCCCCAGAAGATCACTGCCCAATCATTCTTAGTGCACCTTGGGGTCACTTGGGTCGAGCGTGGTCGCGAGCATTTTCGTGACTCTGTGGGTAGAATGGGGTTGTCACTGGCATTTACCTGACCAACCAGAGCTGATGGAGTAGATGGTTCGATGCCAGGTTAGACAGTTTGAAAGATACGTTGCTGAGCCACTTTCAACTGACCCTCACTACAAGTTTTGGCATCGACTGAGATCGCCTTGCCAAATGCAAACGAAGTCAAATCACCCAAAACCAAGAGAGGTTATTGTAGACCTCAAAAACATGATCCTGTAGCACCTAAAAGTTTGTCGATATCTCTCACGAGGTCCAAGATAGGAGCCCTAGAAGATCGCTGCCCAATCATGCTTAGTGCACCTTGGGGTCACTTGGGTCGGGCGTGGTCGCGAGCGTTTTCATGACTCTGTGGGTAGAATGGGGTTGTCACTAGCATTTACTCGGCCAACCAGAGCTGATGGAGTAGATGATTTGATGCCAGGTCAGACAGTTTGAAAGATACGCTGCTGAGCCACTTTTAACTGACCCTCACTGCAAGTTTTGGCATCGACTGAGATCGCCTTGCCAAATGCAAACGAAGTTGAATCACCCAAAACCAAGAGAGGTTATTGTAGAACTCAACAACATGATCCCATAGCACCTAATAGTTTGTCAATAGCTCTCACGAGGTCTGAGATATGAGCCCTAGAAGATCGATGCCCAATCGTGCTTAGTGCACCTTGGGGTCACTTGGGTCGAGCATGGTCGCGAGCATTTTCATGAATCTGTGGGTAGAATGGGGTTGTCACTAGAGTTTACCTGGCCAAATGGAGCTGATGGAGTAGACAGTTCGATGCCAGGTCAGACGGTTTGAAAGATACACTGCTAAGCCACTTTCAACTAACCCTCACTGCAAGTTTTGGCATCGACTGAGATCGCCTTGCCAAATGCAAACGAAGTCGAATCACCCAAAACTGAGAGAGGTTATTGTAGACCTCGAAAACACAATCCTGTAGCACTAACAGTTTGTCGATAGCTCTCACGAGGTCCGAGATACAAGCCCCAGAAGATCGCTGCCCAATCATGCTTAGTGCACCTTGGGGTCACTTGGGTCGAGCGTGGTCACGAGCATTTTCGTGACTCTGTGGGTAGAATGGGGTTTTCAATAGTGTTTACCCGGCCAACTAGAGCCGATGGAGTAGATGGTTTGATGCCAGGTCAGACGGTTTGAAAGATATGCTGCTGAGCCACTTTTAACTGACCCTCACTGCAAGTTTTGGCATCGACTGAGATCGCCTTGTCAAATACAAACGAAGTCAAATTGCCCAAAACTGAGAGAGGTTATTATAGATCTCAAAAACATGATCCTGTAGCACTTGACAGTTTGTCAATACCTCTCACGAGGTCTGAGATATGAGCCGCTTTCAACTGACTGTTAGTGGTATGTTTGAAATTTGAACTGTGAAATTAATCATGATTAAGCTTGTTAAATTTGATAAAAAATAATATCCTTAAAGCATTACAAACAACAATCAAACATGTAAGAATTCAAACCATGCAAATGACATAAGTATATGACATGTAAGATCTCTTCTTGGCACTATTGGCCACCCATACATGATTTTGGTCATAAGTCCTTATGAAGAGTTTTAGGACATTTAACTTTTAAATCAAATTGATTGTTACAAATTGCCATTATAGGCTTCAAAAGATCTCAATTAACCATTAAGGATCCTTTTGTCCTTCTATCTCTAATTGGATCCATGGTGACCATAGGTGTCTTTATAGGTGCTCCTACACAAGTTACATTCCACATACAAAACCAAGTTTATTGACTCAAAATACAATCTAAGAAAGGTCAAATTAATGTATTGAAATTAAGCTTAACAAACTTAGAAAATAATGCACTAAGTTAACTTATTACCTAGTCAAGTGTTCCTGAAGGGTCATCTCTTTGCTTCAAGGTCTCCAATAGTGCTTCATGATTAGCAGTAGTAATAGTCCAAAGTTCTTTTGTCTTTGGTCTTCCTTGATGCTTTGACAACTTGACATTTGTTGCTATAACAAGGTGTGAATACATAAGAATAGTTTTGTGCTTCGCATAGTCTTCAAATGCGGGAACTCCATTCTTTCTAATCATGTATGTTCACAGCCATGTTCCTGCAACAACAACTAAACCAGTAGGATATGTGAACCCATCACCATCTGTCATTGGTTAGATGAGCTTTTGTTTACCTTGTACATGATGTGCTAACCAATAATCTGACCTCTCATCATTCCCCCATGGTGCAACCAATGCAAAAACATCTCCTGGCTTCAAAAGATCTGAAAGATGGTCATAGTCAACTGAAGTGTCCATGTCATCATTTGTTATAGAGAGTGTCAAAGATAAAGGAGTCAGATACTGTGGAACCCATGTATCCACCCACTCACTTTACTCGCAATGATCCCAATCATACTGAAAACACATGGGGAAAAAAAAAACCAACTCTCATGTCCAAATGGTCCATGTACTACTATTGGAACTTCGGAACGAAAGCAATTTTGAAGAGTCTTTCACTGTTTGACAATCCAATCTATCTCCTATAGTTCCGTCCTCAACCAACCAAAAGAATCTACTCACTGTAGAATCAAGAGTCCCCCCCTGTGACAATGCTAAAGTACACCAATCAACAATAGAACAAGCATCAAGAAGTACAACACCTGAAATCCTCAATTGCTCCTTAACTAGAGCTCTCTTGACACATGCACCTGCTCCATCATGCTCCCCTTTCCCATGCCCTGACTCAAAAAAACTCCAAATGTGAGATACACCTCTCTCCACATGCATTCTACACAACCAATAAAACATTCTGGCATTCTTAAATTGACCAGTGCAATTATCCGACCAAATGAGATGCCTATCCATAGCAATACCATTTTCTTGCAAGAAGTCAAAATAGTTCTGGAAACAATGTTGAACAAACTCATGAGAGTGAGACCCGTCGTCGCTCATATAAAAATGGTACTCTCTGATTATCTTTCGCTCATCTTTTGTGCTATCAGGGGAATGTCTATATGTGATGTGTACAAAAATAGCAACCTGAATCAAGTTGTAATATTGAGCTTGAGTCTCATTTTGGGGCTGTAATGTATAGTTCTCCACAAAGTCTACAACGGATATAATAGTTCCAATGGGGAAAGTGTCCTTACATGTCCTGAATTGTTGATCCAACCATTGAGACCTTTGACTATGCCTTGCATACTTGTAAAAAAGATTTTTCTTGAAATCTGAGATAAACTCAGCAACATTGTATTCTTTTGCAACTAACTCACATCTAGAGCCTTCACCTCCACTCTTCAATGTATATTTCACTATTTCATATACCTTTTTTTGGACGAGTGTCTTTCCAAAATTGTGTTCCAAACCCTCATGAAAACATGTTCTAAACTTGGACAAGCCACCACATTCTGAGCACTTGGCATTTAAGCAATTTTTTTTATAAAATAAACAACCATCATCTCTATGACATAAAAATTGATCTAGCAAGTCTCTTGATGATTTGGGAAGACCACTTGCACCACAATCCTCTAGCATTTCATTAGTATGCAATTTAGAATGAATGGACTGTAATAATTCATGATGCATTGAAAACTCAACATGATATTTGCAACAACATGTATTTTGAATCTTAAGGGGTACACAATAAAATGGCTTCACGGATTCAAAAGACCTTTGTGATATTTTCAATGTTGGATGTGTCTCACAAATTTTTTTATACAACATTGTTTGACTTACCTCCACATAATGTTTAGGATGTGGAGTGCGGTCTCGATTGCCAACTCTCAACTTCAAGACATCCTTCACATTTGGTGACACTCTTGAGTTAGCATCCCAAAATTGTTGAATTTCATCCTTGACAACGTCTGTTAGCTTCTTATCGAAATGTTGAAGTCTCCCACTATAAGCCCATGTATCAATTTGAAGCAGATCATCAAGTCTTTCTCTTCTTGTAAGTGCTCTACCCAAAGTTTTACGGTCTATATTAAAGTCAACACAAGTTTGTCTCATCAAACGAGCCTTTCTCAATTGATGACTTACTAAGGAGGTTGTAATAACCCTCCAAGCAACTCTCTTGTCTTTTTCTCTGCTAGTCTTCCCAATGTTATTGAGAGCATTGAAAAGATTTTTCACAACAATGGCATTTCTCTCCATTTTTTTGTTCACATGAATCTTCAATTTCACAAGCACAGGTCTCATCTTTTGCATCTTTAACAACTGCACAAAAATTTGACATTTCTCAACCAATGTCTTGTTTTGAAAAAATTGATCATAAAGTCTTGAAGCCCACAACCTAACGGTTCTATGTGACCTCTTTCCTTCCCAATTACTCATAATGTTCTCCTCAATTTCAATTAACCATTTAGGTGTTTTTGAAAGCCCCAAATTTGAAGATTGATTATCTTTATTACAAGGGACTTCATTTCGCATATAATTTGGAGATGTATAAAATTCATGTCGTTCTTGTGCAACATTTTTGTTCCCAAAGTCTACATTTTCAATCTCCATCTGTGCATTTTCAAATTGAACATCCTCTTCACTTACAACTACATTTACGGGGTCACCTTGATTAATGGTTAACATACCTTCTCTCCTTCGGTGATTTTCCTTATCTTTTTCCCTATATGCCTGAATTTCATCATCTGTTAGCTTCCTCTTACGTTTAGCCTTTCGACAACTGGTGCTTCCCATGGTGAAACCACAAGTCGACAAAAATCAAACAATGGGCCCCAAATCACATTTTTTGTTTTGCAACGCGTGAAAAAAGTATAAAATCCTGTGATTGTCTGCTCTGTGGGGACAGGGAATATTTTTGTCAAATATTGCCTGGCAAAAATTGGGTACTCAAAAATATCAGGTACCCGATATTCCCGACTGACAAAAAAACAATTGGAGCAAATGAAAACAATTGAACTTTTACATATATTTATGTATATAATATATATAAAAAAGAGGCATATGATATATATAATGTATATTATATATGTACTAATGTGGTCGGCTAAATCTTTGTATTAAATGTGCCTTTTACAAGTGTCATAAACCCTAGCTATGCAAAAATGGATGCTTTTAAGAATAGTTCACTGGAGGCAAAGAGAGACTCCCTAGGGGTCCTAACACGTGATAAGGGGTCATGGGGACTCCCTAGGGGTCACGATGTGTCAAAAGGGGTCACGATGATTCCCTAGGGGTCCTAGTAGACTTTATCACATGTTAGGACACCTAGGGAGTCCCCGTGACCCCTTTTGACACATTAGAATGCTCAAGTGTGTCATAAGGGGTCCTTTTGACTCCCTAGGGTTCCTAATGCATGATAAAGCGTACTAGGATCCCTAGGGAGTCATCGTGACTCCTTAAGACACACTTGAGCATTCTAATGTGTCAAAAGGGGTCACGATGACTCCCTAGGGGTCCTAGTATGCCTTATCACGCGTTAGGACCTCTAGGGAGTCCCTGTGACGCCTTTTGACACATTGAAATGCTCAAGTGTGTCTTAAAGGGTCCTACGACCCCTTATGACACACTAGAGCATTTCAATGTGTCAAAAGAGGTCACGATGATTCCCTAAGGGTCCTAGTATGCTTTATCATGCGTTAGGACCCCTTAAGGCACACTTGAGCATTCCAATGTGTCAAAAGGGGTCACGGGGACTCCCTAGGTGTCCTAATGCATGATAAAGCATACTAGGACCCCTAAGGAGTCCCTGTGACCCCTTTTCACACATTGGAATGCTCAAGTGTGTCTTAAGGAGTCCTACGACCCCTTAAGGCACACTTGAGCATTCCAATGTGTCAAAAGGGATCACGGGGACTCCCTATCTATCCTAAGACCCCTAGGGAATCATCGTGACCCCTTTTGACACATTGGAATGCTCTAGTGTGTCATAAGGGGTCCTATGAACCCTTAAGACACACTAGAGCATTCCAATGTGTCAAAAGGGGTCACGGGAACTCCCTAGGTGTCCTAACATGTGATAAAGCGTACTAGGACCCCTAGGGAATCATTGTCACCCCTTTTGACACATTGGAATGCTCTAGTGTGTCATAAGGGGTCGTAGGACCCCTTATGACACACTTGAGCATCCCAATGTGTCAAAAGGGGTCACGATGACTCCCTAGGGGTCCTAGTATGCCTTATCATGTGTTAGGAACCCTAGGGAGTCAAAAGGATCCCTTAAGACACACTTGAGCGTTTCAATGTGTCAAAAGGGGTCAGGGAGACCCCCTAGGGGTCCTAGTACGCGTTAGGACCCCTAGGGAGTCCCCTTGACCCCTTTTGACCCCTAGGGAGTCCTAATGCATTCCAAAGGGTCACGGTTCCATAGAAGTTTCATTTCAAACCCTAATGACCCCTTAACATGCCTACTGACCCCATTTCGACATGTGGTCTCCCGAGAGCTCCCCATGGACCCCTTTTGCGTTCTACTAGAAAAAAGTCATCCAAATTTGGTACATAGATCTTCTAACATCTCTTAATGAATTTGAAAGGGTCACCATTCCATAGAAGTTGCATTTAGAACCGTAATGACCCCTTAACAGGCCTACACACCATGATTCGACATGTGGTCTCCCGAGACCACCCCATGGACCCCTTTTGAGTTCTACTAGAAAAAAGTCATCCAAATTTGGTACGTAGGTCCTCTAACATGTCTTAATGCATTCCAAAGGGTCACCATTCCATCAAAGTCACATTTGGAACCCTAATGACCCCTTAACAAGCCTATCGACCCTAATTTGACATGTGGTCTCCTCAGAGAACCCCATGGACTCTTTTTGAGTTCTACTAGGAAAAAGTCATACAAATTTGGTACATAGGTCCTCTAACATGTCCTAATGTGTTCCAAAGGGTCACCATTCCATCCAAGTTGCATTTGTAACCCTAATGACCCCTTAATAGGCCTACCACCTTGATTCGACATGTGGTCTCCCGAGACCACCCCATGGACCCCTTTTAAGTTCTACTTGGCAAAAGACGTCCATATTTGGTACATAGGGTCATCATTCCATAAAAGTTTCATTTCTAACCCTAATGACCCTTTGACAGGCCTACTGACCCCAATACGACATGAGGTATCCCAAGAGCACCCCATGGACCCCTTTCGCGTTTTAGTAGGAAAAAGTCATCCAAATTTGGTACGTAGGTGCTCTGAAATGTTCTAATGTGTTAGAAAGGGTCACTGTTCCATTGAAGTTGCATTTAAAACCCTAATCACCCCTCAACAGGCCTACGGACCCCGTTTCTACATGTGGTCTCCCGAGAGCAGCCCATGGACCCCTTTCAAGTTCTACTAGGCAAAAGTCATCCAAATTTGGTATGTAGGTCCTCTAACATGTTCTAATGCATTCCAAAGGGTCACCATTCCATCAAAGTTGAATTTTGAACCCTATTGACCCCCTAACAGGCCTACCGACCCTGAGTCCTCGTGACCCCTTTTCACACAATGGAATGCTCAAGTGTGTCTTAAGGGGTCCTAAGACCCCTTAAGGAACACTTGAGCATTCCAATGTGTCAAAAGGGGTCACGGGACTCCCTAGGGGTCCTAATGCATGATAAAGCATACTAGGACCCCTAGGGAGTCCCCGTGACCCCTTTTCACACATTGGAACACTCAAGTGTGTCTTAAGGGGTCCTACGACCCCTTAAGGAACACTTGAGCATTCCAATATGTCAAAAGGGGTCACGGGGACTCCCTAGGTGTCCTAACATGTGATAAAGCGTACTAGGACCCCTAGGGAATCATCATGACCCCTTTTGACAAATTGGAATGCTCTAGTGTGTCATAAGGGGTCGTAGGACCCCTTAAGACACACTTGAGCATTCCAATGTGTCAAAAGGGGTCAGGGGGACTCCCTAGGGGTCCTAACGCATGATAAAGCATACTAGGACCCCCAGGGAGTCATCATGACCCCTTTTGACACATTGGAACACTCAAGTGTGTCTTAAGGGGTCCTACGACCCCTTAAGGCACACTTGAGCCTTCCAATGTGTCAAAAGGGGTAACGGGGACTCCCTAGGTGTCCTAACATGTGATAAAGCGTACTAGGACCCCTAAGGAGTCCCCATGACCCCTTTTCACACATTGGAACACTGAAGTCTTAAGGGGTCCTATGACCCCTTAAGGCACACTTGAGCATTCTAATGTGTCAAAAGGGGTCACGGGGACTCCCTAGGTGTCCTAACCCGTGATAAAGCATACTAGGACCCCTAAGGAGTCCCCGTGATCCCTTTTCATGCATTAGAATGCTCAAGTGTGTCTTAAGGGGTCCTACGACCCCTTAAGGCACCCTTGAGTGTTCCAATGTGTCAAAAGGGGTTAGGGGGACTCCATAGGGGTCCTAACGCGTAATAGGACACCCAAGGAGTCCCCGTGACCCCTTTTGATACATTGGAATGCTCAAGTGTGCCTTAAAGGGTCGTAGGATCCCTTAAGGCACACTTGAGCATTCCAATGTGTCAAAAGGGGTCACGGGGACTCCCTGGGTGTCATAATGCGTACGCTTTATCACGTGTTACGACACCTAGGGAGTCCTCATGACACCTTTTGACACATTGGAACACTCAAGTGTGCCCTAAGGGGTCCTACGAACCCTTAAGGCACACTTGAGCATTCCAATGTGTCAAAAGGGATCAGGGGGACTCCCTAAGGGTCCTAACACGTACTAGGACACCTAGGGAGTCCCTGTGACCCCTTTTGACACATTGGAATGCTCTAGTGTGTCTTAAGGGGTCCTTCGACCCCTTAAGACACACTTGAGCATTACAATGTGTTAAAAGGGGTCACGTGGAATCCTTAGGGGTCCTAGTACGCTTTATCACGCATTTGGACACCTAGGGAGTCCCCGTGACCCCTTTTGACACATTGGAACATTCAAGTGTGCCTTAAGGGGTCCTACGACCCCTTAAGGCACACTTGAGAGTTCCAATGTGTCAAAAGGGGTCAGGGGGACTCCCTAAGGGTCCTAACATGTACTAGGACACCTAGGGAGTCCCCGTGACCCCTTTTGACACATTGGAATGCTCTAGTGTGTCTTAAGGGGTCCTACGACCCCTTAAGACACACTACATCATTGCAATGTGTCAAAAGGGGTCACGATGACTCCCTAGGGGTCCTAGTATGCCTTATCACATGTTAGGAACCCTAGGGAGTCAAAAGGACCCCTTAAGACACACTTGAGCATTCCAATGTGTCAAAAGGGGTCACGGGGACTCCTTAGGGGTCCTAGTATGTGTTAGGACCCCTAGGGAGTCCCCCTGAACCCTTTTGACACATTAGAATGCTCAAGTGTGTCGTAAGGGGTCGTAGCACCCCTTAAGGCACACTTGAGCATTCCAATGTGTCAAAAGGGGTCAGGGGGACTCCCTAGGTGTCCTAACACGTGATAAAGCATGCTAGGACCCATAAGGAGTCCCCGTGACCCCTTTTGAGCACATTGGAATGCTCAAGTGTTCCTTAAGGTGTCATAGGACCCCTTAAGACACAGTTGAGTGTTCCAATGTGTGAAAAGGGGTCACGGGGACTCCTTAGGGGTCCAAGTATGCTTTATCACGCATTAGGACACCTAGGGAGTCCCCGTGACCCCTTTTGACACATTGCAATGCACAAGTGTGTCTTAAGGGATCCTTCGACCCCTTAAGACACACTCGAGCATTGCCATGTGTCAAAAGGGGTCACGGGGACTCCTTAGGGGTCCTAGTACGCTTTATCACATATTAGGACTCCTAGGGAATCCCCGTGACCCCTTTTGACACATTTGAATGCTCCAGTGTGCCTTAAGGGATCGTAGGACCCCTTAAGGCACACTTGAGCATTCCAATGTGTCAAAATGGGTCACGGGGACTCCCTAGGTGTCCTAACGCATGATAAAGCATACTAGGACCCCTAAGGAGTCCTCGTGACCCCTTTTCACACATTGGAATGCTCAACTGTGTCTTAAGGGGTCCTACGACCCCTTAAGGAACACTTGAGCGTTCCAATGTTTCAAAAGGGGTCACGGGGACTCCCTAGGGGTCCTAACGCGTGATAAAGCATACTAGGACCCCTAGGGAGTCATCATGACCCCTTTTGACACATTGCAACACTCAAGTGTGTCTTAAGGGGTCCTTCGACCCCTTAAGACACACTTGAGCATTGCAATTTGTCAAAAGGGGTCATGGGGACTCCTTAGGGGTCCTAGTATGCTTTATCACGCATTAGGACACCTAGGGAGTCCCCGTGACCCCTTTTGACACATTGGAATGCTCAAGTGTGCCTTAAGGGATCGTAGGACCCCTTAAGGCACACTTGAGTGTTCCAATGTGTCAGAATGGGTCACGGGGACTCCCTGTGTCCTAACGTGTGATAAAGCATACTAGGACCCCTAAGGAGTACCCATGACCCCTTCTCACACATTAGAATGCTCAAGTGTGTCTTAAGGGGTCCTACGACCCCTTAAGGTACACTTGAGCGTTCCAATGTGTCAAAAGGGGTCACGGGGACTCCCTAGGTGTCCTAACATGTGATAAAGTGTACTAGGACCCCTAGGGAATCATCGTGACCCCTTTTGACACATTGGAATGCTCTAGTGTGTCATAAGGGGTCGTAGGACCCCTTAAGACACACTTTAGCATTCCAATGTGTCAAAAGGGGTCATGAGGACTCCCTAGGGGTCCTAACGCGTGATAAAGTGTACTAGGACCCCTAGGGAGTCATCGTGACCCCTTTTGACACATTGCAATGCTCAAGTGTGTCTTAAGGGGTCCTTCGACCCGTTAAGACACACTTGAGTGTTGCAATGTGTCAAAAGGGGTCACGGGGACTCCTTAGGGATCCTAGTACGCTTTATCATGTGTTAGGACACCTAAGGAGTCCCCGTGACCACTTTTGACACATTGGAATGCTCAAGTGTGCCTTAAGGGGTCCTATGACCCCTTAAGGCACACTCGAGTGTTCCAATGTGTCAAAAGTGGTCACGGGGACTCCCTAGGTGTCCTAACAAGTGATAAAGTGTACTAGGACCCCTAAGGAGTCCCCGCGACCCCTTTTCACACATTGGAACACTCAAGTGTGTCTTAAGGGGTCCTACAACCCCTTAAGGGACACTTGACCATTCTAATGTGTCAAAAGGGGTCACGGGGACTCCCTAGGTGTCCTAACATGTGATAAAGCATACTAGGACCCCTAAGGAGTCCCTGTGACCCCTTTTCACACATTGGAACACTCAAGTGTGTCTTAAGGGGTCCTACGACCCCTTAAGGCACACTTGAGTGTTCCAATGTGTCAAAAGGGGTCACGGGGACTCCCTAGGTGTCCTAACACATGATAAAGCGTACTAGGACCCCTAAGGAGTCCCTGTGACCCCTTTTCACACATTGGAATGCTCAAGTGTGTCTTAAGGGGTCCTGCAACCCCTTAAGGCACCCTTGAGTGTTGCAATGTGTCAAAAGGGGTCAGGGGGACTCCTTAGGGGTCCTAATGCGTACTAGGACACCCAGGGAGTCCCCGTGACCCCTTTTGATACATTGGAATGCTCAAGTGTTCCAATGTGTCAAAAGGGGTCATGAGGACTCCCTAGGTGTCCTAACATGTACGCTTTATCACATGTTAGGACACCTAGGGAGTCCTCGTGACCCCTTTTGACACATTGGAATGCTCAAGTGTGCCCTAAGGGGTCCTACGACCCCTTAAGGCACACTTGAGCATTCCAATGTGTCAAAAGGGGTCAGGGGGACTCCTTAAGGGTCCTAACGTGTACTAGGACACCTAGGGAGTCCCCGTGACCCCTTTTGACACATTGCAATGCTCAAGTGTGTCTTAAGGGGTTGAAGGATTGTGTCTTAAGGGGTTGAAGGACCCCTTAAGACACACTTGAGCATTTCAATGTGTCAAAAGGGGTCACGGGGACTCCTTAGGGGTCCTAGTACACTTTATCACACATTTGGACACCTAGGGAGTCCCCGTGACCCCTTTTGACACATTGGAACGCTCAAGTGTGCCTTAAGGGGGTCCTTAAGGCACACTTGAGCGTTCCAATGTGTCAAAAGGGGTCACGGGGACTCCCTAGGTGTCCAAACACGTGATAAAGCGTACTAGGACCCTTAAGGAGTCCCTGTGATCCCTTTTCACACATTGGAATGCTCAAGTGTGTCTTAAGGGGTCCTACGACCCCTTAAGGCACACTTGAGCGTTCCAATGTGTCAAAAGGGGTCACAGGGACTCCCTAGGTGTCCTAACGCGTGATAAAGTGTACTAGGACCCCTAAGGAGTCCCTGTGATCACTTTTCACACATTGGAACGCTCAAGTGTGTCTTAAGGGGTCATACGACCCCTTAAGGCACCCTTGAGCATTCCAATGTGTCAAAAGGGGTTAGGGGGACTCCTTAGGTGTCCTAACATGTACTAGGACACCCAAGGAGTCCTCGTGACCCCTTTTGACACATTGGAATGCTCAAGTGTGCCTTAAGGGGTCGTAGGACCCCTTAAGGTACAATTGAGCATTCCAATGTGTTAAAAGGGGTCACGGGGACTCCTTAGGGGTCCTATTACGCTTGATCACACGTTAGGACACCTAGGGAGTCCCCGTGACCCCTTTTGACACATTGGAATGCTCAAGTGTGGCTTAAGGGGTCCTACGACACCTTAAGGCACACTTGAGCATTCCAATGTGTCAAAAGGGGTCAGGGGGACTCCCTAAGGATCCTAACGCGTACTAGGACACCTAGGGAGTCCCCGTGACACATTTTGACACATTGGAATGCTCTAGTGTGTCTTAAGGGGTCCTGCGACCCCTTAAGACACACTAGAGCATTGCAATGTGTCAAAAGGGGTCACGATGACTCCCTAGGGGTCCTAGTATGCCTTATCACGTGTTAGGAACCCTAGGGAGTCAAAAGGACCCCTTAAGACACACTTGAGCATTCCAATGTGTCAAAAGGGGTCACGGGGACCCCCTAGGGGTCCTAGTACGTGTTAGGACCCCTAGGGAGTCCCCCTGACCCCTTTTGACACATTGGAACGCTCAAGTGTGCCTTAAGGGGTCCTACAAGGGGACTCCCTAGGTGTCCTAATGCGTGATAAAGCATACTAGGACCCCTAAGGAGTCCCCGTGACCCCTTTTGACACATTAGAAAGCTCAAGTGTGTCTTAAGGGGTCCTACAACCCCTTAAGGCACACTTGAGCATTCCAATGTGTCAGAAGGGGTCAGGGGGACTCCCTAAGGGTCCTAACGCGTACTAGGACACCTAGGGAGTCCTTGTGACATCTTTTGACACATTGGTACACTCAAGTGTGTCTTAAGGGGTCCTAAAACCCCTTAAGACACACTAGAGCATTCCAATGTGTCAAAAAGGGTCACGGGGACTCCCTAGGTGTCCTATCGTGTGATAAAGTGTACTAGGACCCCTAGGGAATCATCGTGACCCCTTTTGACACATTGGAATTCTCTAGTGTGTCATAAGGGGTTGTAGGACCCCTTAAGACACACTTGAGCATTCCAATGTGTCAAAAGGGGTCACAGGGACTCCCTAGGGGTCCTAACATGTGACAAAGCGTACTAGGACCCCTAGGGATTCATCATGACCCCTTTTGACACATTGGAATGCTCAAGTGTGTCTTAAGGGGTTGTAGGACCCCTTAAGACACACTTGAGCATTCCAATGTGTCAAAAGGGGTCACGATGACTCCCTAGGGGTCCTAGTATGCCTTATCATGCATTAGGAACCCTAGGGAGTCAAAAGGACCCCTTAAGACACACTTGAGCATTTCAATGTGTCAAAAGGTGTCACGGGGAATCCCTAGGGGTCCTAGTACACGTTAGGACCCCTAGGGGGTCCCCCTGACCCCTTTTGACCCCCAGGGAGTCCTAATGCATTCCAAAGGGTCATGGTTCCATAGAAGTTGCATTTTGAACCCTAATGACCCCTTAACATGCCTACTGACCCCATTTCGACATGTGGTCTCCCGAGAGATCCCCATGGACCCCTTTTGCATTTTCCTAAGAAAATGTCATCCAAATTTGGTACATAGGTCCTCTGACATGTCTTAATGAATTTGAAAGGGTCACCGTTCCATAGAAGTTTCATTTAGAACCCTAATGACCCCTTAACAGGCCTACACACCATGATTCGACATGTGGTCTCCCGAGACCACCCCATGGACCCCTTTTGAGTTCTACTAGAAAAAGGTCATCCAAATTTGGTACGTAGGTCCTTTGACATGTCCTAATGCATTCCAAAGGGTCACCATTCTATCAAAGTCACATCTGGAACCCTAATGACCCCTTAACAGGCTTACCGACCTTGATTTGACATGTGGTCTCCTCAGAGAACCCCATGGACCCTTTTTGAGTTCTACTAGGAAAAAGTTATAAACATTTTGTACGTAGGTCCTCTAACATGTCCTAATGTGTTCCAAAGGGTCACCATTCCATCCAAGTTTCATTTTTAACCCTAATGACCGCTTAACAGGCCTATTGACCCTGTTTCAACATGTGGTCTCCTAAGAGCACCCCATGGACCCCTTTCAAGTTCTACTAGGAAAATGTCATCCAAATTTGGTATGTAGGTCCTATGACATGTCCTAATGCATTCCAAAGGGTCACCATTCCATCAAAGTTTTATTTGGAACCCTAATGACCCCTTAACAGGCCTACAAACCCCATTTCGACATGTGGTCTCCTGAGAGCACACCATGGACCCCTTTCTTGTTTTACTTGGCAAAAGTCATCCAAATTTGGTACATAGGTCCTATGACATATCCTAATGCATTCCAAAGGGTCACCGTTCCATCAAAGTTTCATTTGGAACCCTAATGACCTCTTAACAGGCCTACCGACCTCGATTCGACATGTGGTCTCCCGAGAGCACCCCATGGACCCCTTTCGAGTTCTACTAGGAAAAAGTTATCCAAATTTGGTATGTAGGTCATTTGATATGTCCTAATGCGTTCCACAAGATCATCATTCATCGAAAGTTTCGTTTGGAACCCTGATGACCCCTTAAGTCACCTATCGACCCTAAATCGCACAATGGTCTCCCAAGAGCACCCCATGGACCCTTTTCGAGTTTGACTAATCAAAATTCATCTAAATTGTGGAGTTAGGTCCTTTGACATGTCCTAATGCATTCCAAATGGTCACCATGCATCAAAGGTTGTCTCACGAGCCCTGATGACCCCTTAAGATGCCTAGCGACACTGATTGGACATATGGTCTCCTGAGAGCACCCCATGGACCCTTTTCAAGTTTGACTAGGAAAAAGTCATTAAAATTTAGTTCATTGGTTCTTGGACATGCCCTATTGCCTTCCAAATGGTCACTATACATCCAAAGTTGCCTCACAAACCCTAATTACCCTTTAAGAGGTCTAGTGACCCCGATTCGACCTGTTGTCTCATGAGAGGATCTGTTATAACTTAAATTAAATATTAAAATAATATATAAAATATTTGAAAAAATATAATATTTAATAGACTAAATATATAATATATATTATAAGATATATTAGATATTACATTTAATATATATTATCAAATATACAATATATTAATGTCCTATTCATTTTATATATTATATATATTAGACATTATATTATATACGTGCAACAATATATATATATATATATATTATTTAACATTTATATTATAATATAAAAATATTGCATTTAATATAAATCTGAACAGACTATATACTTAGGTCGTTTAAATTGATATTATCGAATATATAATATAAATAAATAATATATATAATATATATACTATATACTATATAATATAAAACATAAATATAAAATATATAAATTATTGATTGTCAGGGTGAAAGAAAAAAACATCAAAATTAAAGGGAAATAAAAAAAGAGTGGGAGGGGGAAACTTTTCAAAATTCAAATTCAAACAAAATCGGGTACATGAAGAAATTGGGTACCTGATTAGGCTTGGTAATAGCTTTGGAAACGAAAGCCCCATGGTCAATGCTGAAGGTGTGCAAAAAATGTGTTTTTTCTCTATTTTTCTTATATCGACACTTCGACCATTAGGTTGACGACTTTTTTTCCACCCGATTTCGATAAAATGAAAAGGGTTTCTTTGGATGATTGTCAGCTTTCCATCGATATAAGTGCTGTCAGATTTTGAATTCGTTAAGTATTTATTAGTTATTTTCTAGTTCACTTACGTCTAAAGTACTGATTGACATACTGATGGAAAAACAACTATAACTTTCAAACCGTATAACATTTTTGAAATCTGAAAGATGCGTCACATTCTATGCTTCATCTAGTATAAGAAAAAATTAAAAAAAATTGAATTATGATAAGTTTTCAATGAGTAAAGGTGGTCAGACATGAGAGTTTTTAAATTCAAAAAGTGCTGTAGCAAAAAAATCATAATTAATTATCTATTTGGAATAAAAATACCAAAAAATATGTATCACATCCAGGCATGAGTCAGCTACTTATATATAGAATATTATAAAAAAATATTATCATTTTCTTTTGATTAGGGTGGTCAGACATACACATACTTCTTATTTTTTTGCTGAAATGTTTGTAGTGCTGCATTGCAATCTATACTTTTTACCAATCATATTAATTTTTTTTCAAAAAAGGCTTAGTAGTTTAGAAACTACATTCAATTTCCTACAAATTATGTTCTTACAACTTTTTGATATTAGGTAGATAACTAGTTCATTTTTTCACGTCAAGTTGACTAATCTTGATTTTCTGATTTTTCATTGCCACTTAAGGGCATAGTTTGGCCCCTCATGATCCTGCACATACCCTATTATAGTCAAAACTTTGACATAGTATGTCAAAATTGAACAAAAAGGTGTCAGGATCCTCTGTGATGAGGCCATAGAACTTTGGTAGTAATGAAGTAGGTATATTCTTAAGGTTAGGATTATTGATAAGACTTGGAATAGGAAATGGAAATGTAGGAGCTTCCATTACTAGAGGTGTTGGATATTGAAATTGTGGCTAGAAAGTATTATTGACCGGAGGGTTTTGGATAGCAGGTGGTCCTGGATTAGGATTACTATGGAAACTGGCTAACATTTCTGCAAAAGGATGGAGGTCAAATGTTTCATGAGTGTCTTCTTCTATTGAAGATGATGCAACAAACTCAGGACTTTCATCGAGAAATGGTAACCCAAGTTCTTCAAATTCTTCTTTCAGTTTAACAGGCTCTTTTGGAAGAAATATGCCATGAACATCTCACCTTTTTTGATGCATGCAAGTAAGTTTATGACTTGTGAAGCAAGCTCACAACTACTCTGTATTGACTAGAAAAACAAGAAACTAATATGAAAAATAAATGACTGATTAAGGTTCCTAGTTCGACACCATCCCCGGCAATGGCGCCAAAAATGAATAGTCTCACAATAGGTAATAATAATCATGTCATTGGACCTCTCTTAGGAATAATACATCTATGCTAAAGGTTACTTTTCCCATCATGAAATACATTTATATTGTCAACCTAGGGACGTAGACTTAAAATGGGACAGCACAGTTTGTGCACTAAGTTCCTCTAAGAGTCATAACACCTATGCTGCAGGAAGATAAAATGTATGAAAGGAACCTATGCTATTGCTACAGGAAAGTAAACACACTTGGCTACTTAATTAAATTACTACAAAAATCTTGTGAAATGAATCTAGTTTGTCTAACAACTCAAAACATTCACTATGTCTATCTTCTACAAGTGCCACAGGACCATCCACAGTAGTAATATTGCAGGAGTAAAAAAGTAACTCTACTTGAAAGAAAGGAAAATGCATGAAGAAAATCTACTCTAACTTAATCTAATCCACCTCCCAAGTGGGCCCCCTTGGTTGGCTTCTGCTAACTAATAACACAAGAAATAATCCAAAATCACTCTTCCATTAAATTCTTCTTAACTGGTTACATAACAATTGAACAACTCATGAAGAATAGAAAAGAGCTACTTCTGCTATTCTGAATACATCATTCTATATTTTCTCATTACCTAACTAAGTTGATCAAATCCTTTTATAAAGAGGATTGACGCTTATTGAAAACATAACAAAAAAGTTTGACTAATCCTCGCCAAATAAGGTGGCAGTAAAACAACCACGACATATTACAATTACTGAAGATAACAGAATAACAATTCTAAGGAAATATAGACAGACTTGTTTCCTATATTCTCTAGAATAGCAGCTCCTTTCTAGGCGTGACATATCCTTCAGAACCTTGTTGGATTCTTCCGTCATGATTGGTCTTCTAATGCTCCTCCTTTAATGTGGTTGCACCACTCTTTATACTGTTCCTTGTTTACCTGAAAGGTTAGTAGCATTTGGTGTACATATATATATCCAAGTCAATATTTCAACTCCTACTTAAATGTTATAATAGAGCTTAAAATAACTATATGAAGTACTGCATTATATTTATAATAGTTAGCAAAACATGTCATTCTTAGCTACCCATGACTTTGTGGCATAATTTGTTATTTGATAAAGTTTTCTATTTTAGATTCTTGTATTTATAGATTAAATTGTATACAATATTTTCATCATTAATATTTTAGATCATATTACATGATTCATCTAATAATTTTCTATTTTTCTTTTGGCACTTTTCATTTTATATGGAACAAGTTCAAATTAGTTTCCTTTCTTCATGCTATTTTTTTATCTTCACATTTTTGTTTGGCGATTGAAGTCCTACTCAGGGATCTATGATTTAAGATTATTTATTAGATTTGTGAAAAAAGAATATTTAGCTTGGCACAACAAAGATAAACTCCAATGAACCATCAAAGAAGAATCAACAGTTGTTTGCTTTGTGATGAAAACCGGTATGGGTAGACATAATGAACAAGAGCAACTCAAAAACAAGTAACAAGAGCAACTATAAAATTGGAGTGATAAAATGGTTGATGGTGATGAGTTACTCAATTCAATTATGAAGGGTTTGACTTTAGAGCTCATCAAATTGGATATGAAGTTCAAGCCTTATGATGGAGCCACCCATTAAAAATTATTTTAGTAGAACAAATAGCCCCCTTTCACTGCCCACGGTTTTTATGAAAGCACTATTTTTGCAGGCCCCTCATTATTCTTAGCTTTGCATTTTTATAAGGATGACAAGGATGATATATTTGATGTTATTTTCTACCATGTATCAATTTCATATAATACAAAGATAAATTTATGCTCAGCTTTTATAGTTTTTTAAAATTTGGTTTTATGGTTTTTATACGACCCACCTACTACTATGATTTTAGATGGGAGATCTAAACTAGTCACATATTTGAGTGTGCTATTTAAGCTAAATTTATTTATGTATTTTATAGAAAAATCACCTTGTTCTTACAAATAATCTATAAAAGTAATTAGTTTGTCAAGAAGAGTAACAAAATGTTAACACCCTTTATTCTTATTAAAGTGCTACCTTTGTAGGTCCCCATGATTGTTGACATATCATATTTAGGATAACATGCTTGATGTTTCCCTCCACCACATATCTAGCTTCCATTAGCATAAAGATAATTTTCGGAAAAGGTTTTCATGGTGTTCTCATGGTTGATTTTCAGGGAAAGCTTTAACAATATACACTAAGCTTTGATTTGTTTAAGTGATTCATCTCAAATTACACTAGTTTTATTTTTTCTAATTGGACCTACCTATTAATGTGATCTCATATTAGCTTGTCCAATATAATCCACCTGTTAGTATGATTTTAGATGAATCACTTAAGAAATTCAAGATTTAGAATGTGTTATTTAAGCAACATTTTATTTTTATCACTACATATATCAAATAATTTCAAAACATATTTAATTTGTCAAAAAAAATAATGAAATATAATACTCGGTGTATAAAATACCATTTGATTTTTTTCTTAGAACTATAATATTTTCCTTAAATTTGTTCAAACTTATTCTTATGGCTCAAATTAAGAACAAAATTATTTCCTACTTTTATAATGTATCTCAAATTAAGTTCATCAACTCAAAAAAATTTAATATAAAATACAATATTTAAGTATAAAAGAGAGTCGAATACAAATTTTGATCTCATTATACACTTCAAGTGTTTTCCCATAGATAGATGTAAGTTGAAGAGACGTTATAAGATTTGGGATCAATTCATTACTCCTCAACACCGGAGGGAGTAAACTCCAATGTACCCCAATCATCAATATAGAAAGCACTTCTAATTGGTGGGGGATATTTCTTTGTAGGTATATGTTTCGTTGGGTGATTTTATTTAACATCTTTAGAATCATCAATTATTTTTTAAAGATTGAATAATTAAGGATATGTTAGTTATGCAACTATTCTACTAAAATATTTAACATTTAGCACATCAATGTAGAGGGTATGAATAATATATTGTGTAGCCAAGGATACCTTATGAAAATGGTATAAGACAATCAACTAGACATTTCATCGAATAAAGTATCTAAAGTAAGTGATCCAATTGTAATAGTACGAGTAAGAGTACCTAAGCAGTGTCTTGCAACATTGTTAAACCCTCTAATAATAGGATCTAATTTTTGTAATTTTTGCAAATTCACAGTAAAATTTTCAAGCAATCTTTGTTCCAATTATTTAAACTAGATCCTCAATAAGCTACAGACTAATTTTTACCTTATCATTGTACACACAAAAGTAGTGCACTTCTCTAAGTCATTACATCAAAGGAAATCCATGAAAGGGGAACCTTCAATAGCGACCTAGAGCTCTTTATGTATGGAGTTGCAAGATTGAAAATTTGTTCTCAGCTAGAGCTAATAAACTTAATGACCTTGCTAGTCAACCACACAATGAGAGATTCAAGTGAAGACAAGGGCAAGAGTGCCAATATCTCCAAGAATCAAATGAAATGCAATGCAAGTAAGCTAAGAATGAAGATGCAAATATGAAAGCTATGCTATGGAGATGAAAGCACAATCTAAACTATGAAATGGAAATAACAAGTGTTACAATCCTTCCTATTAAACTAGATGAGTTATTCTAAAGCATGAAAGGAAATCTAAACTATGAAAGCATGAAATATGAAGCTACTATGCAAGAATGAAAACTAAACTATGAAGCAATGAAGAAAGCCAAGATGTGATGCAAAAATGATATCTAAAAAGCTTCAAAGTCTTCAAGAATTCATGCAGCATAAAGTTAGCATAAAAGTGAATGACCTAAAATGAGGAAGAGAGCTCTTCTTTTATAGGAAATGAGGAGAAATGGACCATGGAGATTAAGAGGCAAAAGACTTAATAAACGGTGGAGCATCAAAGAGGAGCAATCCATGTGCACAAATATCCTCCAATGAGAAAATAAGAGTTGACTTTTGTGTCCATATGAGACAAAAAGTGCTTTTTTTCTTTTTATAAAATAAGAATAATGCTTTATTTGTGCAACTTAGGATAAGAGGAAAAGTGGGGTTTTTAATTTATTAAAAGGGGAGGAAATATTCCTTTTGAATAAACAAAGACTTTAGGATAAAATGGTTAGCCCAAGACAAATAATAAAAAATGATAAAATAGGATTTGATCAAGGAAATTGATATAATTGAAAAATGTTGATTTTTGAAAATATTGATTCAGGGATTTGATAAATTGTAAGAATGGGGCCCAAAGTCTAGGCGACCATTTTAGGGTGCATACATTTGCCCCTCTTTGACTAATGTGTGATCATTTTGGGAACACATGTGGTCAAAGAAGAATTGAAATGTGAGTTCATTTTGGGATCACAAAATAACTCAGACGTGTGTTCATTTTGGGAACACGCCTAGACAAAAATAAACAAAAGATTTTGGACATGAGTTCATTTTGGGATCACATCCAAAATTAGAGATAAAAATCTCAAGCTAAGTGAAAGCTCATAAAAAGATAGCTGAATCAAGAAAATCAAGGATTAAATCTAACAAGTATTGCCCCCTCTGAATCAAAATTGAAATCAGGTAGAGGAGAACAGTAGATTGATAAAAGATGATCAAATCATAATCAAAGATAAAGAATAATAGGATAACCATTAGGCAGTGAAAACATGCCCCAGTGATGAATGAGAAGAAAAGAAATGAGGTGAATGGAAGACTAGAAGTGTGAAAGACATGAAAAGGAAGAAACTCCATCAAAGATCAAAGAATTATGCCCCAAAAGGTTAGTCAATTGCACAAAAAAAAGAGAATTTTTGAAACAATATTTTGACTATCAAGATGACCTCAGATTTTGATTTCAAGTCCGAAAATGGATCCAGGACATTGAAATTAGCTAGGGGTACAATTTTCGCGCAATTCCAAGGTGTTTTGAAAATAGGTCAAAAAGTCAAAATGCTATATAAGGGGCAAAAAGTGTCATTTTCAAAATCATTTGACTTTTGTTGATTTGAGAATTTTAGGAGCTTAGAGAGAGAAAATGGCCTAGCAAGCAGCAATTCCGGTCCACAGACACAGATTCGAGCGCGGTCGGTTGCATAACCGACCTCCTCAGTGTAGTGCCTCAATACATTTCCTGAAAACTAGCCACTTTTGAGTCTTTTATTGCATTTAATATATATTTAGCACATTTTTAAAAGAATTTTCAAATTTTCAAATTTTAATTTTAAAAAATGGGTGATGTATCGTGTGATACTTCGCGGGTCCCAGATGTATCATACGCGTGTAGACACCAGTATCGCACGATAACTAGTGAACTATCACACGATACCTAGTGAAGTATCACACAATCAAAGGTATATCACACTACTATAGAAAGAAGTATCGCACGATACTTGTTCCAAAAGCAATGTCGTCTGAGTTAAAAATTTGATATTTTTAAGTATTTTTTAGCAAAAATGACATGGGTCTAGAAAATTTTACGTTGTATATGTCTTGTACTGATTTTTAGACATTCATCATGATATGTACTGACATCTGGCTTGGTTTAATGGTTTGTAGGAGCACTTTTCAGTGTTACTCATCAGAGCACCGAAGGTGGTGGGACTGAAATGCATCTGAGATCTTGATGATCCGGGCAAGGCTGACTTGAGGGATATGGGATTTGGATATTTGTTGCGGTTCCCATATATCCAGGCTAATCATGGTCTACTGACAGCCTTGGCCGAGAGATGGCACAGTGAGCATAACACATTTCACTTGCCCACTGGAGAGGCGTCCATCACATTAGAGGATGTCTACAGGATTCTCAGAGTACCATGACATGGCGAGCCTATAAGTATAATCATGCCTGAAGATATAATCATTTAAGTGTAATGGTTCCATATGATGAAAACTAACATGATTTTTTGCTGGCACAGGTATACTATGATCAGGATGCCACTGAGGGCCGACATGCCATCCAGGGCATGTTTCAGGATGTCACTATCATTGATAGACATGTCAGCTAGGAGCGACTGATGGACGATTTTGGTAGAGACTTCCGAGTGCCATGCATTGTTACTTTCATCATCTCACAGGCCCTGATGACTAATCGTAGTCAGAAGGGATTCCCTCTTGGATGGGGCAGACTACTGATTGACTTGGTAGGTAGACCTTGGTGCATGGCATGGGGACCTGCCATACTCATGGAGATGTATCACGAGTTACATGAGATCATCTACAGGGATGGTCAGACATGGGCTTGCGGTGCCATCCTGGCACAACTGTGGGCTTGGGAGCACATCGCTGTGGTGCACCCTAGGGTTCAGCTGAGGGAGCAAAGATATCCATTCATATACAGGTACGAAGGGTTTATATCACATTCTCATACTGGGGATGTGGCACACTACAGACGGATCTTGGATGAGATGACCTCCTTCATATGGAGGCCATATAGGGCAGTTGAGTCTTGGAGTGATGCAGAGGATGAGCTGAGTTACATGCTATGTAGTCGGCCATTAGTAGGACGACATGTAGAGATAGTCAAGAGATTTTGCATCACTCGGGTATGGCAACAATTCGGGTGGCAGCAGCGGGTCTCTACAAAGACCACCACTTATGCGAGGTCTAGGGACGAGGAGGGACATGGGTGGCTACCCATGTTAGATCATCAGCTGGCCATCAAGGAGATGGATGGAATTAGGAGGAAGCCCTGGGAGTACCTTCTTGATATGGCTGATGTAGGATCTGATGTAGTATACAGGGCTGAGCGGCGGAGGGTTCCATTCCCTCGATTTACTATTCCTGATGTACAGTCGGTAGCTCAGGGTGGGGATGATGGGGATGACAGAGGAGACATAGGGGATGGAGGGAGAGGGAGAGGGAGAGGGAGGGTGATGGAGAGAGGTGAGGGATCTGGATCAAGTGGCCAGAAATGGTCATAGGGTCAGAGATCAGCAACTCCTGAGGATGAGGTGAGACCCGCTCGTCGACAGGCAAAGGTGCAACAGGATCAGCCTGCAGGAGGAGAGGACCTAAGAGCCAGGATATAGGCTCTAGAGGCTGAGATACAATAGCTTAGGATCACCATAGCAGTTAGAGAGCAACAAATCACTGATCAATGGGCAGAGACAAAGCGGCGAGAGAGAGCCCTACAAGTTGCCCTTACAGAGAGATAGAGAGAGGCAGTGCGAGCCGCATATTACCATGGTCTCTACATACAGGTAGTACCAGCGGGTCAGAGGGCTCCTTCCTACTCATCAGTAGCGGGAAGATCAGATGTAGTACCAGATGCAGCACCACCTCCTCCACCACCAGGTCCTCGGGATGGTGGCAGCGAGTCCTAGGTTTAGGGGTTAGGGTTAGATGTTTGGATATATCATGAGACTTTTGATCTAAATTTTGGGATCTCATATTGTATTGTATATCATGACATTGTTATAGATATATGAGATTACTGGATGTTCGATATATCATGTGTATTTGTCTCACTTGTGATGGATGTATCAGTTTATGTATTGTCTTGTCATTTTGCTCAAAATGTATGTTTTAAATGCTCATGTATATTCTCTCTCATAGATGTATGTTTGATTCTCATGTGTATGATGTAGACTCATGTTACTGAAAATGACATTTTTGAGATATAGATATGATGATATGACTAACCCCTTGTGATGAACTGGAACAGGTTTGAGATGAAAGACAAGGAGTGAAAGACATGAAGAAATAGAAGGTGAGCGCAGTTGACCAACTAGTTCATGAATGATGAGAAAGGAGATCTCTCTCCAAATGCAAGACGCAAAACTAATCTAATCATGAACCTAAAAATGCAAGCTACTATGAAAAGTGGTTGACTTGCAAGGTCACAACGCGTATAGACATTTAATTATCATCATTGAGTGTTATTGGTAGCATCATAAGATCATACAATACACACTAGTATGACTATGGGTATATGAATATGATCTATATCAGATAGAATGTGGAAATCCCACCTAGGCACCAAAGACATGTAGGTCAAGATGACTAGTGTAGTGAGATTACCTAAGTTTTCTATAGCGAGATTATGCTTGCATCAGGACACAAGAAGGTCAAGATGGCTATAAGCATGCACTCGCAAACAGTCAAGGATAACACTTTGTAGATCCTAGGTGTCAAGTGGATCAAGCATAAATGATAATGACAATTAGGACCAACAAAATATACCCACCAGCAGAAAAAGCAATAAAACATGTTCTCATACCCTAAGTCTTCTAGCTATGCATCATCAAAAACTTCTCAAGGAGAGACCACTCATCAAAGAAATCCTCATAGACAGCACACAAAGAAAAATAAAGTCAACATATTTCAATTGAGTTGATTGTTTAAGTGCATGTGTGTTTGGTCATAGAGTCAAACTTTGAGTATCAAATTTGCTAATGAGCGATATCGCATCATACTTAGACTGGTAGGTAAGACATCTGATAAGTGTTGAGAAACACTCGACGCTAGGGTAGTGTTGAAAGACATAGTTTGGGGTGGTGTTGAAAAACACCTGTTTGTGAAATGCTCCAAGAGACAAACGCACCTAAAGGATCTATGCTAACAGGTATGCCCCCTAGACAAAAATAAAGACCAATTCCAGACCAAGTCAAATAAGGTCAAGGCATGATAGAGAATGGCTAAGTGTTAAGGACACATGCTAAAAGACAAGGGTGCAAAGGCCTCAAGTAGCACCTGTTTCCAAGTTTTCACCACTTGACAGATTTTTTGATTTTTTCAATTTTTTTGTATTTTTGCTACCAAGGCGCTTGTTTCCAGGTTTTCACCAAGGCACTTTTTCTATTTTTTTTTATTTTTTTTATTTTTTTATTTTTTTAATTTTTTTGATGAGACATCAAAGCACCTATTGCTCGGTTTTCACTAGGATGCTCATTTTTTCAGGACATTTTATGCTTTTTAGGATTTTTTCAGCATCATCTATGAATTTTTTTGGTATTTTCTTAGGATCATAAAATATGTACAAAGGATGCCCCCAGACTGAATAGGCATCATGGATAGAACTTCTTGAGGTGAAAAACATTGATGGGATTAGGGAGTTGTTCTCCATCCTCATCAAATAACAAGTAAGCACCTATCCCAAAAGTAGCTATGATGACATATGGCCCTAGCCAATTAGGTTCAAACTTACCCTTTTGCTCTTTATTTTGTTGGTTCTTAGGATTCTCTCGCAAAACAAGATCGCCTACTTGAAACTCTCTAGGGAGAACCTTCTTGTTGAATGCCTTTGACATACGCTTCTGATACACTCTCATATGATCAAATGAGGCCTTGCACTTCTCATCTAGAAGTTCTAAGTCTTGTAACCTCATGGCACAATAATCATCATCTGTTATCAAACCTTTGAGAGAGACTCTAAGTGAAGGGATCTCTACTTCTAAAGGTAATACTACTTCAGCGCCATAAGTGAGGGCAAAAGGAGTAGCCCCTGTGGGAGTATGTATACTTGTTATGTAAGCCCATAAGGCTGGATTGATCTGTAAGTGCCAGTCTCGACCATTCTTGTGAACTGTTCTGTGGAGAATCTTGAGAATGGTCTTATTAGAAGCCTCTTCTTGTCCATTTCCTTGTGGGAAGTAAATGGAGGACCAATGTTGTTTTATCTTGAATTTCTTACAGAGGTGTGTAAGGTCCTTGTTTTTGGACTGACCTCCATTGTCAGTGATTATCTTAGAAGGTATCCCAAATCGACAGATGATGTGATTCAAGATGAATAAAGAAATTGTCTTCCTTGAAGCAACAGACAGTGGAACGGCTTCTACCCATTTGGTAAAGTAGTCAGTAGTAGTAATAATGAATTTATGTCCACCTGATGAGTTGGGATGAATCTGCCCAACAAGGTCAAAGACCCATCACTGAGATGGCCAATGAGAAATAGAAGGACTAAGCTCCCTACCTGGAGCATGAATCAGGTTTCCATATTTCTGACACTTTTCACATGATTTGGCAAAAGCTATAGCATCCATCTACATTGTGGGCCAATAATACCCCGCCCTAAGCAACCTTCGGGCCATGACAAGACCATTAGAATGTCCTCCACAAATACCCTCATGAATGTCAACTAATGCTTGGTCGTACTCATCCTTTTCCAAGCACCTAAGAAGTGTCCCATCTAAACCCCTCCTATATAGATCACCAGAGATATGGGTATGGCGAGAGGCGTTACGGACAAGGTTTCTTCTTTCAGAATAGTTAAATATATCAAGGATGATGCCATCACGGAGGTATGAGTAAATAGCACCATAGCGGGATGTGTCATGGCTAACCAAGGTACAAATGACATGGCTATCTAAGGAGTAAAAAATGGGGTGACGTAGCTCTTCCACCAGGAATTCAAATCTTGATTCATGTTGTTCCAATTGAAGGAGTGAAGCTAGTGTAGCCATAACATCTGCTGCCTTGTTTTTTGCTCTAGGGATCTATTGAAATGTCACAAATGTGAAGTAACGTCGCAATGAATCAACCATCTTTTTGTAAGGTATCAACTTATCATCCTTAGTTTGGTAATCTTCATTTACTTGGTTGATAATTAATTGCGAATCCCCAAAGACATGTAACTCTGTTATATTCCACTCTATAGCCATCTTAAGTCCATTGGTCAGAGCCTCATATTCTACAATATTATTTGTGCATGGAATCAAAATTTTGTAAGACTTAGGTATGTTGTACCCATGAGGAGAAATAAACAATACTCCAGCTCCTGATCCATTTTGCATATTTGAACCATCAAAGAACATTTTCCAAGTACTCATGGTCATGTACATGATATGCTCATCTGGGAATTCCACTTGAATAGGAATGCTATCCTTGACTGGGAAATCAACAAGTTGATCTGCAATAGCTTTCCCTTTTATAGCCTTACGCTCAATGTACTCTATATCAAATTCTGACAAAACCATCATCCACTTAGCAAGTCTACCCGTGAGAGTAGCCTTACTAAGCAAATACTTAAGAGGATCAATTTTTGCAACAAGATGTATAGTATGGGCAAGCATGTAGTGTCGCAACTTTTGGGAAGAAAACACTACCGCAAGACAAGACTTTTCAATACTATTATAATTGATCTCATAAGATACTAGAGTGCGACTAATGTAGTAGATGGTTCTTTCCTTCCCAATATCATCAAGTTGAGCCAACAATGCCCCCAAGGAAGATTCTGTCGCTGAGATGTACAAAATTAATGGTTTTCCTAGGATAGGAGGCATTAAAATTGGAGGATTAGCCAAGTATTCCTTTATTTGATCTAGGCTCTTTTGGCAATCCTCATTCCAAGCACATGTGGCTCCCTTATGCAATGTCTTGTTGAATGGTTGTGCTCTATCTGCAAGCTATGAAATAAACCTTTGTATGGATTGGAGTCATCCTTGAAGACTTCTCATCTGACTAATGTTCTTAGGAGGTGGCATATCTAATATAGCTTGAACCTTTTCGGGATCCACCTCTATTCCTTTGGCTGAAATTATGAATCCGAGAAGTTTACCTGAGGTAACCCCAAATGCACACTTTTTTGGATTCAATCTTAACTGAAACTGCTCCATTCAATCTAGAATTACTTCCAAATCTTCTAGGTGTGTATCCCTTTGCTTAGACTTGGCCAAGGTATCATCCACATAATCCTCCATGTTTTTATGCATCATATCATGAAATATTATGGTCATAGCTCTTTGGTATGTGGCTCTATTTTTTAATCCAAATGGCACGACGTTCCAACAATAGGTTCCCCATTCACATGTGAAGGCTGTCTTTTCTTGATCCTCAAGAGCTATTTTTATTTGGTTATAACCGGAAAAACCATCCATTAAAGAGTATATCTCATAGCCCGCAGTCATATCCACTATCATGTCTATGTTAGGGAGTGGAAAGTCATCCTTTGGGCAAGCTTTGTTAAGATCTCTGAAGTCTGTGCATATGCGAATGGACCCATCATGTTTTGAAACTGGAACAATATTTGAGATCCACTCGGCATAGTCGATAGCTCTAATAAATCCTGCTCCTAAGAGCTTTTCTAATTCAGCCTTAACAAGGAGAGATATGTGAGGATGCATTTTCCTCAACTTCTATTTTACTGGTTTAATTCTTGGTGCCCCACGGTGGGCACCATAAATGTACACACAAAAGTAGTGCACTTCTCTAAGTCATTACATCAAAGGAAATCCATGAAAGGGGAACCTTCAATAGCGACCTAGAGCTCTTTATGTATGGAGTTGCAAGATTGAAAAATTGCTCTCAGCTAGAGCTAATAAACTTAATGACCTTGCTAGTCAACCACACAATGAGAGATTCAAGTGAAGACAAGGGCAATAGTGCCAATATCTCCAAGAATCAAATGAAATGCAATGCAAGTAAGCTAAGAATGAAGATGCAAATATGCAAGCTATGCTATGAAGATGAAAGCACAATCTAAACTATGAAATGGAAATAACAAGTGTTACAATCCTTCCTATTAAACTAGATGAATTATTCTAAAGCATGAAAGGAAATCTAAACTATGAAAGCATGAAATATGAAGCTACTATGCAAGAATGAAAACTAAACTATGAAGCAATGAAGAAAGCCAAGATGTGATGCAACAATGATCTCCAAAAAGCTTCAAAGTCTTCAAGAATTCCTGCAGCATAAAGTTAGCATAAAAGTGAATGACCTAAAATGAGGAAAAGAGCTCTTCTTTTATAGGAAATGAGGAGAAATGGACCATGGAGATTAAGAGGCAAAAGACTTAATCAATGGTGGAGCATCAAAGAGGAGCAATCCATGTGCACAAATATCCTCTAATGAGAAAATAAGAGTTGACTTTTGTGTCCATATGAGACAAAAAATACTTTTTTTCTTTTTATAAAATAAGAATAATGCTTTATTTGTGCAACTTAGGATAAGAGGAAAAGTGGGGGCTTTTTATTTATTAAAAGGGGAGGAAATATTCCTTTTGAATAAACAAAGACTTTAGGATAAAATGGTTAGCCCTAGGCAAATAATCGAAAATGATAAATAGGATTTGATCAAGGAAATTGATATAATTGAAAAATGTTGATTTTTGAAAATATTGATTCAGGGATTTGATAAATTGCAAGAATGGGGCCCAAAGTCTAGGCGACCATTTTAGGGTGCATACAATCATACCTCACCATGATATATAAAGGTAAAGATTCATTAATAATTTTCTCATCAAATGAACAAATGTAATGTTCATTATGACCAATAGATTAGATCAAAGAATTCCTAGTTGTTAAAATGGTATTAGGATTTTCACAGATCTTTTCCAAAGTTTGTTGCATGATATTCTTTAGTTATCTTAAATCTAAGATTAGAAATAAGAGAAAAAATAATTTTATTAGATGGAAAAATGAGCTATTGGAATGGAAAATATTGATCGTTGACCAATGTTTATGTCCAACTATATGATAATTAGGTGGTGCAATAGATTCTGAAATTGAATCCTTGTACTTGTGAATGGCTACAAATTAGAAATGTTTTTAATTATTTTGTGAATTAATAGTGAAATGTCGGTTGCGTATTCTAACCATTCGAAAAGACTCATAGAATTTGAACTGCAACACAATTCAATCCAAATTGAAATCAATTTTCAAACATGTCGCTAATTGGCAATATACCATCACAAACAATTACAAATTCATCATGAAATCATTCTCATGTTTAAATTCAATCAAGACTTTAAACACATGTTTACTATTTCACATGGAATCCCCTAATCCCATGAAATTTAGGATTTAAGCTCCCAAATCATAATTTGGATGTTTTCAACTTCATCCAATTCAATATCCTATAAATGAGCTCTCTAAAATTTATTCCTCCATATTCCCCTTCAATTCTTTTTTTATAATTTCAAACTTATGTTACTAAACAAGCAACATAGGGTTCAATCTCTAGTATTTTATTTTAAATTTGATACATACAAAAATCATCTTTTTAACAAATTTTTATTTTCATTCAATTCCATTTGTAATGATTCCAAATTAGATTTATAAAGATTGAAACTTTTAGACTTTGATTAGATGAGTCAAATAATGATTCATTTAATCAAAGTCTAAAAGTTTCAATCTTTATAAATCTAATTTTCTTCATGACAAGTAATCATAGATTCACAAGTAAAATTTGTATGTGTTTATTGTAAATCTTGATCAATGTAATGACCAAATAGAAGTATTTTTTAAAGTGAACTTGACCTCTTCAAAAGATCAACTTGAAAATCAATGTAGGTGCAAAGACCCTTGGTTTACAAATCTTTGGATCCACAAAGCACTTATAAATTGTATCTTTTATGAGTATATCAAATAGTGTGCTCTAAAGTACATATTTTATAAACAATTGTCTTTCAAAATACGTCAAATATTAATATGAGAAGATAATACTACACTAATTCTCAACTAAAAAGGTATTTGGTACTTTACTCTAAAAAAACTCAAAGCTTAACTTAGCTTTACTGAATGGATCAAGGGTGCCATTATTGGGGTTGGAGCATTCAACGCAGTTAATCTTGCCATCAACAAGTCTAAAGCTGAGCTATAATAGAATCTTGAGATTCACTATGTAGTAGGCATTGATATTGACTTGATGGGCTACACATATTTAAGTATGAAGGGTAAACTTATATTGATATTGACTTGGTAGGCTACACATATTTATCCAGGGGTCTCTTCTCCATATTCCCCTCCTCCAACTTTATCTTCTTTATATCTTCTTATCCCTCTCTATCTTTGTCTCTCGGTCCAACTCTCTTTCCATCCCATCTTATCAAAAACATAGCATGAGCTTCTTGGTAATTGAGTCTAATTATCCTATTGTAAAAGAATGAACAATACTACATTTATTGTTTACAAAATAGTAATTATAATTAAAAATAAAGTTACATTTAATTTAAAAATAAAAAATTAACAAGACAATTATACAATGTTTCTATTCAAATTGATTAATTTTAGATACAATATTGCCACCAAATAAATGAATGCATGTTTGGTTCCTCCAACACTAATACGGCGTACCCATTGCATACCAAGATACTAGTGCTAGTTTATTTTTCTGAGCACACAAAATGACTCGTTCGACTAACAGTGATAATTTTATTAGTGATTCTCCGTTTTATAAGGCATGTATTCATCGGAGTACCTTTTGATTAAAAAACTAATTTATTATAACTAATCAATGCTTCAGCCAATGCAATATTATTGAATGTGAGAAGTACTATTTAACATTGAAATTCTAAGTTCTGTTGCCGTTTCGCGTTTCAATGGGAGAAACGGCCGTTTCGAGGCTGTATTCAGTTAAAAATAATTTTGTTTTTGTTTTTATTAGTTTTAAAACTAACAGTTCATGTTACTTTTAAGATTAGTGGTTGTTTTTTTATTAAATTTATGGTCTGAATATTATCATGGATTATTCAAACTACTTAATGAGCTCCATTAAGTCAAGTGTACAGCTCAATATGTGGGCCTTGTTTCTAATATTTTTTTAATTTTGTTACAAAAGAGTTGCAATAGAGATTATAATTCATATATTATTGAAATATTGATCTTTATTTTATTATTTTTTATATTTTACAAATTTTATCTCATGCATATTTATTTATATAGAATAAAATTTTGTATATATAAATTTTGTATGAAATTATATAAAATATTTAAAAGTGATCAATGATTTTTTTTTTTTTTATTTGATTATGTTTTATATTTTAGAAATTTTAGTTTCATGTATGTTTACTTCTATAGAATAAAATTTTCTATATATAAAACTTGCATATATATGTATGTGTTGCAAGTTATATAGTAATTAAATTATATAAATGAGATGCATGCAAAGTATATATGCTAACTTGCATGCATTTCATATGTGTAATAAATACATAGAAGTTATATATTAACTGAAATTATATATGAAATACATACAAGATATATGCATGCATTTCGTATATATATATTATATACACGTTTCTTAAAGACAATTTCTAAAAATTATGTTTCTGATCAAATTGCTGTTGCCCTGCCATTCTCATTTCTGGTAACATAGATTCTAAGTAATTAAATTTCATATCATGTTAAGAATTTCTAATCTGATTTCAAGATTTTTTTTTTCCTAAAACAACAATTCGTGAATCTTATTATTAAAAAAACCACTAACATTCGATCTAATCAGAAAAATTCTAAGACCGAGACTGCCCCCTCTAATCGCCATGTTAGTAATTTAACACAGATTTGTTGGCTTAACTTCCTTATAACTAGCTTGTTTAATTTTGGAAAGGGTGCTTAGAAATTATGAAAAGGCTCATGAGATGGTGCTTGAATAAAATAAATATGGAACCTGTAAACTAGATTTGTATCTAAGTGAGTTGTTCGATTGATTTTTGCTGCATTTCCATCATCACCATCATTCATATTTACTCATAAGCTGGTAAATATGCTTGAAAACAGCAGTCATGGCGGCCAGGGAGATGGAGTCCCAGACGGCCCAAATACCAATCCGGTTACTCAAAAAATGATAAATATGCTTGAAAATAGCAGTCATGGCAGCCGCAGAGATTCAGTTTCAAAGAGCCCAAAGACCAATTTGGGCAAACGTCCAAGACAGGATCTTGAAACTCAGAGGATTAAAAGAGAAGAAGAAATCGATTCTGATGAAAATGAGAGACCCACACTAGAGCAGCAAGTTTGTTCTCTATATGAAAGAGCCCTTGAAAATGACAATCCAAATTTCAAGATCTGGTATAAACGTTTTGTTTTTGTGTGATTTAGTGATTATGTTGGCATGTTTTGTATGAAATTGAAGATTCGTGTTCCTGAAAATGCAGCTGTCCAGATGGAAGAGTCTTCTATTGGGAAAGAGATGATTTACTTGATCTTGTACAGAGAAATCCCTTTTGGGTGACTACTGCTCAAATGGACAGTTGTTTACAGTAAGTACAATTGTATTGCAATGTTGTAATTCAATCTGGTTTACTGTTTTTAACTTCTAATTTACTTTTGTTGTGTAGTTTGTGGTTGGAGAAATCTGAAACTTGGGGAGCACGCTGTCATATTTGCTACTCTGATACAATTGGGCAGCTGACTGGGTTAAATAAAATGGTGGAAGATGCAGCTGATAGCCTTAAGCAACAGCTTCATCACTTGCTACAGGACCTCCAATATAATCTCATTCCCTTAAATCTTGAGTATGTGAAAAACCCATTTCCACCTATATTGAATTTGAATTAGATTTGGAACAGTGCTCACAAGAATCATAATTTTTCTTTTATAAAATCAAATTCAATTGGTGAGGTTACAATATGGGGACCTCATTTCTTGACATGAATGTCTGTATTAATGTTAGTGGAGGCTTTAAGTTTGTCAGAATGACGGTCCAGAAAATTAGGCATAAATAATACACTTTAAGAATAAACAATACACTATAAATTTTGATTTGGTTAAGTGGCTCGTCAATTTGGCTTAAATAGCATATTCAAAGTTTTGATTTGATTAAGTCTGTCGTCAATGACTATAGTAATAGTGGAAGTTTAAATTTATGAGCTCTTTAGTTACTTAAAATCCCCACATATGATGACTCAACAAGATCAGAGTACATTTTAAGTTTTGACTTGTTTAGGTATCTCATTTGAAATCACATTAAATCATAGTCATTAGGAAATGGGTATTTGGAGAGGCTACTTTTTTCAGTATAATTTAATATTTTAAAAAAAATATCCTGACATAAAACTGAAAACAACAATAGTAAATCAGTCATAGAAGAACATTAAATGGTAAAGACAATTTCTCATTAGACCATTACAATGACAGGAGTTATACAGCTGTTTAAGTCCCTCTCAAAAAGTTTATACTATGAGGAGATCTGATCACTTTAATTTTGCATGGATTTTTCTATCATCTAAAATATCAGCATGAAACATTATATAGACTTATTTTATATATTTGCAGAATTTTTAGTCTTTTGATGTATTTTGCCTTAAGTATTTTGACTGAATACTGTTAATTTCTGTTAAGTTTTTATTATAGAAGCCTGCAGCTAAAATAACCCTATACTGAAAACTTAAAAGTCAAAGTTTAGAATATATTTTTTAAGCCGAACAGTCCAATAGGACCCTACTAGAATACAAGATCAAGCAATGCATTGAACAAACATAGGATTTAAACCTGAAAATATGTTGATCAAGCAAAAATTTAAACTTTGAAAAACAAAAATCATAATTTTGATAACAACATTTAAATTATATTTTTCTTTTATTTTTATAATTAATTAATAAGCTTATACTAGTCTTGTAACAGTCTCTATTCTTTTGCAGCCACCACTGGCACTTAATCATCATCTGTGATCTAGAGGGACAAACATCTACGAACCCACAAATTTGGCATCTCAACTCTCTCGAATCTATCTCTATAAATGAACAAATGAAAAATGCTATAAAACAGTAAGCACACTTTTGTATACTTCAATAATCCTTGGATGATTTCTAATTTTACCCTAATGAACTTGTCATGTAATGTATGTTTGAATTGTTTTGTTTCATTCAGAGTTGTTGAAGAAAAGACTGGAAAATCAGCTGCTTGGTCTGACTTACAGGTTTTATAAACATGACAATCAGATTTTTTCCATTTTCTCTTCAATTCCTTTATAGTTTTAGGGTTCTCATTTAGAGATGAAATACATGTGAATGCAGGTTCCACAACAGAACAATTGCCATGACTGTGGGTTCTTTGTAATTAAATTTGTATTTCAATTCATAAAGAATTTGAATTCCCCACACCCACAAGATTTTATAGAGCTGGTAAGTTGAATAGACAAGTTTTTCCATTTGTTCTGGTAATTGATGTGCATTGTGTTCACTTAATTTGATTGTTTTGTGAAATTTAAGATGGCTAGACAAGCCCATAATGAGTGGTTTGGAGTAAATTTGAGGAGCTCATTTCAAAGGCAAATGCTTTGGATCCTGTTTCAGAAACAAACTGATCCTCCATTGCAAGTCTTACCAAGTAAAAATTGCATCCTTGTTATCATTAATGCTTTTGAATTTGGTTTTGTTATTTTTTTATTAATATTTTGTATCGTTTTCTGTAATAATCTATTATTAAAATGAATAATAAAATGAACTGACAAAATAATTTTTTTGTTTGTTGTGTGGTGCATTATATAGTCGATTTTGATGAATATATCAAAGCCTTCTGCAATGAAGATCAGGTCAATGATAACAAGTGTGAGGATACAGAAAATAAAAGTGGTATAGATGAGGAAACCTAAACAGTTCAAAAGTTCAAGTTCCTATGTTTAAAATTAAGAAACAGTGAAAGATTCTTTATAGTCTACGATACTAGGTGATTTGATCTTTTATAGTCTACGATACTGAGAGATTTGTATATGGGTCTACAGATAACTTATTGTAATACGGGACTGCCTGTAATTCTTGCAGAAGGCACCTAACTATACTACAAACAAGGCATACATATCTTACCTCCTATAGAATTTGAACTTACACCTCTCTTTGAAGAATGCAAGTTCTCTATTTTAAAGAGCCAGATGATTTGTATATACATGCATAACAGTTGAAAGAACCAGTCATTTATGATCAATATATTACTTTTTAAATTCCAAGATTTGTTCTATACTCAAAGCAATTTAATATTTTCATTTATTGTGTAGATTGTTTGATAAAAGATAATTAATTTTAGTATGAGGACTAATAAAATTACTTAATATATATCTATTGTATTAGGGAATCTCAATTAGTCTTCCACCAATCACAAGGTTTTTTTTTTTATAACATTTTTAAAAATTAAATTTTACAAAATTAATTTGAGAATTTTAAATTTATAAAAAAATATGTGTTTTCTATATGATTGGTTAAAATCATTTGAGTCTTATTGGAGTAAAAATTTTCAGATTTGTAAGGGTAAAACAGTTTTTATTTTTTATTTTTTATTTTTATTTTTTTAATTTGAAAAAAGATATTTTAAATCATGATATCTGATTTTTTAAATATCTATAAAATCTATAATCTTGATTCTTCATAGCCAATGCCAAGGCATGAGCTTTGTTCGATATTTACTATTTTATCTTATATTATGGTTGGATAAAAAAAACATCATTTCATTTTTAGTTAAACATTTTGACAACATTTAATAATCTGACATAAGAGATATTTAATCTGTCTTTAAATTAGTGTGTTATAAAACTCATAGTTAATATTTTTTAGTCACAATAGGTTATATCTTAGTCTTCTATAATTTGTTTCTAATGTAAATATGATTTCTAAATAGAATAGATTTTATAATTATTTTGAGTCATTTACAAGTGATTTTTATACATAAATTTATGTTCTCTTAATTAATGTCTCTTTTTATTTTTTCTTTCTCATTATTGGCATTTAATTTTGCAATATTACCTATAACTTCCATTCAAATAGAGACAATAATTCACACAATTTTATTACTTAATTGAATAAATGTAATTCCATATAATTAATTAATTGTACAAAGTATCACACTATAATTTAATTACATAATGTAATTATACAATATATTAATATATTATAACATTATATTATTAATTTCAAAATATTAATGATCATTAATGTTGTATTGCGTGAAAGATGATAAAATGTGGTGTGGCCAGGTCTATGATATGAATCACAATAAATATTTTTATTACTCTTTTCTTTTATTACAATATTATGAAGGCAATTCTAAAATATATATGTAATATTTAAATTAAGTTTAATAATAGATAGGTTTAAAATAAAGTCTATATTAAATATTATAAAAAAATAAAAAACTAAGTTATAAAATATTAATAGTAAAAATTTGAATAATTTTATAAGGAAAATTAAAATCACTAAAGAAATAATTAAATAATCTTAAACAATTCTAAAAAAATAGAATGCATATACATATATATACAAAAAATTAACATATTCATATTCAGATAAAATATAAGATAATAATATAGTCATGCATGTTTAGGGGCTGAGGGGGATTAATTCTTCATTAGAGGTTGTATCACATGGTTGGTTTCCTCTTTAGCAAGAATGGGTAAAGGTCAATTTCAATAGGGCATTGAAGGGCAATTCAAGGCCAAGCGGAGCGGGCTATATCATTAGAGATAGTGCGGGTAATAACAAATGGAGCATCAGAAGTCTCGTATTTGAACAAGTATGTGAAGATTATTAGAGCATTGTTAGGTGAAATTGAAGACTATAAAGTCACACATGTGAAGAGCAAAAGGAACTTGAAAGTGGATATTATGTCTAAATTGGCAATCAAATTGGTAGATCTGGGGAAGGAGGAGGTTATGGATGACTTTTGGGATTTGGATGGAGTACTTTTGGATTGGAAGGATGGGGCAATGTTTAAGAGTACCTACTAGGTTCTTTCACAAGATAGAGAATTGGAAAAGGTTTCCCAATGGTTAGTGGCTTGATATAAATTTTAACAAGCAAGCAAAAAAGGTTAAGACCAACCTTTACATGGTTGTTTATCCACTTGGCCCCTCAAGATCATATCGAGTAAAAATGAAGGTATTAATGAGATGGAAATAAGGGGGGAGGTGGCATGATTTTCTCTCGTGTGAGAGTACCGAAGATATGAGTTTTGGGATACGGTGGGTAGAAGAATTTAGAGTTTGGAAAGAGGTAGATGTATTAATTGAGGACAATATAGGCACAAACAACATTTCTCCCTTTATCTATAGTGGTTTGGGTTAGTGATAGGAGCTTTAACCATCATGGAGGTGAATTTCTCACTGAAGACTCTTCATCTTCAACACCCAGTTTGTGGCAATATTTCTTGCCAAAGGATGCAAGGCATTTTCAGGTTTAAAAACATAGGGTTTATGCAAATCTTAGAGGATTTGTTGCTTCAATAATTTATGGAGACCAACCATAGGTACATGGTCAATGTGGACATTTTCTTTGAGGTCATAGTGTGGGCATTGTAGTTGGGCACTAGGGAGTAAATGTTATGGATAATGTGGGTCATTGTAAAACCAGAGTGGATGGGGGACATGGTGCAGATGTTGGCATATGTTGAACTAGGATTGGGATTTTTGGTGGAAAAGGAAGGGTGTCACCATGTTATTGATTTGCAGGATCCTTATCAGCCTCTCTTAGTTTGGAGCATGACCACTTAGAAAGAGCTTCAAATTGAAAGGGCTAAGGGTGGATGGTTGTTACTCAAGGACTTTTTCAGGAAGAAGGAGGTAGAGGAAGCAGATAGGGTATGAAAGAGAGAAACAAGAAAGTGCACTACGAGGAAGTATGTGGGAAACCATCTAGCACCCAGGTAAAGAGGTAAGAGGCAACCCTTGAGTGACATCTTCATTTCAGATGGGTCATTGGTGGTTGTTGAAGAAAGCATGGAAAATAATACTTGACGCCACAAGGATGAGGATGCAGGGTTTGTGTAGGCGATGTAAGGGATTGGTGTAGTGATGTGTGACTTAATTTAATATGTTTCTATTTACCAGATTATAGATTATTTTTAGATTTGTAAGTAGTCATTGTAAATGTCCATTTAGGATCCATGGATGATTTTGTAAACTAGTAGATGTGATGCGGGAGGATCTAGGGTGTAAGAGAAATCTTGCATCACCCAAAAATATTATCTAATTTTTTTAATAAGGGTTATCTTTGGGAAAGGTTACTATTTTTAGTAGGTTGTTCATTTGAGCATGGATTGTTCCAATTGCTTCTTTGGAGGTTAATTTTGGATATATAAGCCTATCAGTAATGTTTCATGACAAGATAAAGTTTAGTTTTGAAGAGATTAAATTTTTTGTTTTGGTCGAGTGGTACAAAAACTTTGAACTCAATTTTGAAGACTTTAGATGCTTTTAAAGGGGGGTGAACTTTGATCAATTGGTGCTTCTCAATCCCACAAATGTAGATCTCTTTGAGAGGTTTTTGAAAAGAGGTTATAATTTAGCCAATCGACTCAACGGTTCACAAGTTATGGTTTTCAAAAGTTGTGTCATTAGGACCCCAGTTTCAATACAAAAGAAAGAGAAAAATCACTTAAGGTGGGAAATTGAACCATTGGGTGCCAATGTAATTCCCCACTAGATAACCTAGGAAGACAAGACATAAAACCTCTAAAGATGCAAGTAAATGTTTTTTTTATTTGTTAGCTGGAACAATACTCATCATTACTTCATATTTATAGAACATAATTATGTACTTATTTATAAACTAGAATGCAAGATATAATCATCCTAAGTCTTGACAGGTTCCCTAACGTCGCTACTAAAGAAACCTAGTTACATTCATGAGTTGTTCATTGAATTACAATCTTTATTGGTCTATGTTAATTTTAATGCACCTAGGTAAATGTTCCTAACTTATTTCTTTCATTAAACATAATTTAATCATCTAACAACATTATTCCTCATATCATTAATTCCATATTGATTTCATAAACATCTACTATCCTCTATATCACTTTTTTCTAATAATTTAGGGAAAAGGTCCATATTCATTAAGGTAAGCATTATCTTATGTACTTCATTAAACCATACTCACTTTATGCACTAAGTAAACATAAACCAACTATTGAACATTTAAATAAAGTTACTAACATATTTTATTGATTCATAACTATTCATTATTTATAATTCCAATTACTAATCTATCATTTCACAACAATTACTTTTGAATCTTTCATTAAGAGATAATAAATACTTTACTAGGCACATCAATACATAACTATATCTAAGATCATTTCCATAATAGATGAACATCATAAAATAATATGAAAGATATGAGCAAGTATTATAAACAACTTCCTTTTAATGCTAACAACATGTTCAGCAGATAATATAATCTTTCCTCCTTTCTTTCACTTAGAACTACCCATTCTCTAATACATTTCTTGAAATAGAATTATGTCATTATGCCACATACATATGACTCTTTATGATACATGAATAAATATAGATCACTACATCTCAACATGATACAATATACAATATGAAATATTCAATTGCAAATATGGAAAGCAACATGTGCAAGGATCATCCAAGAGACCACGAACAATACCTCGATATAATAAAGATTAACCACGTGGAACCAATAGGCCCACTCCCCCAAGCTAGGAGATAGAAACCAAGGCCCATGCAAGAGGTAAAAACTAATCCATACCTAACTAAGGTGGCTTAAACTCTTCCCAGAAGATAACCATGAGTCATTAAAGACAACAAGTCAAGCAAGACTACCATAGGCATCACAAATCAAGAAGTAATGAGAGTAAAATCTAGGTGAGTATCATTGTATAGCCTTTCTCGTTAGGATCATTCCTAGCGGTCACAAACCTTGGTACCTCCTCACTAGGATCATTCCTAGCAGTCATATTCATGGACCATGGTAATCCAACAAGAATATGCGAACCAACCATAATTATCTTGTTTAGTGTGTTCATCCCCCCTTCCTAGTTAATTTATTTAATGTTTTCAATTGATTAAGAAACTCACCAATGGGATCCTCCTAACAACCACTTTGTGCCCCGACACCCACTGTGAGCCACTCACCTATTGTACCTAGGTTCTTTACCCATAAGTACATCATCATAAATGGATCAAATAATTACATCAATTCATAAGATATTCCATCATAACAACATATTACCATTTGATTAGGTTTAGGTGATCACTGGTTGTCCCCAATCCACTAGACAACCCTAAACTCTAATCTATCATCCAAATTGATTCAAAGCACATTAGAAGGTATCAAAATGAACTAACATGATATCATAACCATATTAAGTAAAAAAAATTCCCAAAAGAAATCAACAATAAGACCCTAAAATCCTCTGGTAACCTACCAACCTCTAACACTTGATAACTTCTAAAACTTATTTATTTCAAAAAAAGGTTAAATGCCAAGAATAGTCATCAATGAATAGTAATTCATATTTTTCCACACAAAAAATAATTAAGACAATCGCTTCAATGAGAATTAAGAAAAAATCATTACACACTTTATATCCAATTTTTATGAAGATCCAACAGTGGAAAGAAAGTTATGGCTTATGTTCTAAAATAGAAAACCCTAGTTATGGTTCAGACCTGCCTTCACTAAAACAATTGTAACTTTCACAAAACATAATAAAAATACACCAAAATAATAGAAAATGAAACATAAGATAGAGGATCATCTCTTATATCAAATTCAGGTTTGTACATGACTTTTACAATCCATATCATTCAGATAAAATTGACTATAAAATTAGAACCTGGAATGGACAGATTTAGTCTAACAAAATGTACATAATATGGAATTATTTTGACCCTAAAAAGGAAATATGAGAGATACCCATTTGACATCTTTGAATTTGCCTTCTATAA